>JAPVLO010000406.1:1800000-2035000 GCA_027257055.1 Cephalopachus bancanus | reverse complement strand
TGTGGAGCAGTGGCACAATCATAGTTCACTGCAACCTTGAACTCCTGCGCTCAAGTGATCTCCTGCTTAAGCCTCGTAAAAAGCTGGGACTACAGGCGTGTGCAACCATGCCTGCCTAATTTTTTAAAAAATGTTTTTGTAGAGAAAGGATCTCACTATGTTGCCCAAACTTCATTGTGGGTTTGATTTACATTTTTATTTATTTCATATCAAATGGGCCATGTGCTGACATCATAACAAGGTTTGAGGGAGACATATAGCACACAGTGAAAACCCAATTACCACACTTATGAAAAGATCTGATTTACATTTTTCTGACGGTTACTGATGATGAACATCTTTTCATGTGTTTACTATTTTTATTTTTAAAAATGTCTGTTGCCTATGTTATAAATGGGTTATTTGTCTTTTTCATTACTGAGTTGTAAGAGTTCTTTATTCTAGACACAAGTCTCTTATCAGGTATATGATTTGCAAACATTCTCTTCTATTTTGGGCATACATTTACCACTTTTTTGCAGTTGTTTTTTGAAGCAAAATTTTTAAATTTTGAATGCCAATTTATTTTTTTGTCACTTTGTGATTTTGCTATCATTTCTAAGATGGCTGCGTCTAACACAAGGTCATGGAGATTGACTCCTATATTTTCTTCTAAAAGTGTCATGGTTTTTGTTCTTGCATTTAGGTCTCTGATCTGTTTTGAGTTTGTTTTTATGTATGGTGTGAAGATGGAATTGCCATGGACTGATTGTGTATCCCCCAAATTCATATGTTGAAGCCCTAATAACCCCTAATGTGACTATATCTGGAGACAGATTCTTTAGGAGGTAATTAAGGCTAAAGAGGTCACAAGGGTAGAGCCCCATTCAGATAGGACTGTGGCCTTATATGAGGAAGAAGAGAGAGCTTTCTCTTTCTCTTCCTGTTGTGTGAGCACGCAGTGAGACAATGGCCAGGAAGAGAACCCTCATCAGCATGCCATAACACTGACACCCTGATCTTGGACTTCTGTCTTCAGAACTGTGAGAAAATAAATGTCTGTTGTTTAAGTCCCGTAGTCTGTGGTATTTTGTGGTGGCATTCCAAGCTGACTGACACAGAGACCCAACTCCATCCCTTTGCATGCGGCCAGCCAGTTGTTACAGCATCATTTGGTGAAAAAAACTATTCTTTCCTATTGAATCGTTTTGGCTCCAGTGAGTCCTAAACTAGCACAGAACTGAGAATAGAATCTGTCAAAATCATCCGTGAGCAGAGGAGAAACAGTGAAATAAATAACACCACTCCCTTCCCCAACTTTTAAGTAGATTAGACATTCTAGAATTTTTATCTGAAACTTTGTCCATGGTAAGTATAAACTTTTGAATCTCCTGTTTTCTGCCAGGATTTGATAGTACCTCAGTAACCGTGCATCTGTTTTTTTGGCAAGATAACCAAGTGGCGTCAGACATATAATACTTTAGCACTTTAATGAAGGTTGTCCTAGTGTTCTGGACACTAGCACAGCTGGTGCTACGGTGAGGAAGGAAGAAGGACGGGGGTTTGAACGAGTGCATGTGTATAAACGAATACGTATTTGGTAACAATTTCAGTTATAAAACTGTTACAGAAATCTAAATCCTAAGCAAAGAAAGAAAGGGTTGTCTATGCAGTTCTTTTCCCTCCTAGCCCGTGGCCAAGTTTAATTTCTGCTCCAAACCAACACTGAAAGAGGAAAAAAAAAAGCAACAACAACAAAAAACCCTTTTGCTCCCTGAAGCACACAATGGATTCATTGATCTGAGAACAAGTTCGTTCAATTGCTTGCTTTACCTTGCTGCTGGGAAAAAAACAAAAACCTCCTATGAAAACATGGCTTGTGGGAAAAGGTGCGATTACTCTAAAAAGCTTTTCTTTGTTTCTATGGACAGTGTACTCCACAGAGCTTGAGTTGTGTAGTGAGCGGGACACGGAGCTAAAAGTCAGGCCCCCCAGACTGTTCCTGGCTAGGCTACTGAGGCAGCTTGTGGCTTGGGAATACCCAGAGGTCTTCTCGAGCTACCCATAGGAAAAACGCAGATGAGCAATGATTCCTCCGTGTGGACACATTCTTGGACTTCTGTCCTTCAGCTTCTAAGGATACCTTCATGAACATCCTGGAGACACAGACCTCCCCTCGACTTCCTTCTCTGCTCTTTGGATCGGATAGAGGACTGAGAATAGCCGGTGAAGCTAATACTTCTGTGCATACCTCAGTTAGCAATGTAGCCAGGTGTTCCCAGTACTAGGGGAACGCTTTCTGTTCACATGCTCAAAGCTGAGATAAAATTTTCTCAGACCTTTTTTCCAGGATATGAGTGCCATACACTCATATCCTGAAACATGCTTCGGGTTTTCAGATGCTACATGTGTTGACATCTTCAGGAAAAAATGCAAGGAAATGGACAGAGGCAGCCCTGGTGGGATCTGTCCCCTCTTGATGGTAAGAGAGGTCCTTCCTGGCTAAAGCTGCACTTGCTCAGCTACCTTCCTGCATTGTCAACACTGCACTTCTGGAATCTGCTGTGGCTTTGAGTCACAGATGGCTGCAAGAAGCACTTTCTTTGTGGGATTTATTAATAGTAGACCTGGAGGTTTCTTCTTCTTCTTTATTCAACCATACATAACTAGATGTTAAATTCAACTCATCCTGTGGTTTAGGAAATAGGCAGAGTTCCTAAAGTCAGATAATATTACAATAGGTGCTAAGTTACACCACATTATTAAAAAAATAAGAAGCTGGAACATTATTCCTGACATGCTAAGAAATGGTAAAACTAGGCTTGCTAACATTTTAAAAAATTTTAAATTAATTTTTTTTTTGTTTTAGAGACAGAATTTCACTCTGTCACTCAGGCTAGAGTGCAGTGATGCCATCATAGCTCACTGCACCCTTGAACTCCTAGGTTCAAGGAATCCTCCTGCCTCAGCCTCTCCTGTGCCTCAGGCTACAGGTGCACCACCAGGCCTGGCTGATTTTTTTTTTTTTTTGGTAGAGATGGTATCTTGCTATGTTGTACAGGCTGATCTCTACTCCTGGCCTGCTAAAATCAATAGTTACCCATCTCTAACCTTAAAAAAGAGTTGAAATGAAGAACCCCCAGTGAGGATTCCTTTGGAGGCAGGTGTTAGAGGGTTACAGGGGAGAGGAATGAGGGACATGTCCACTCACATTTTACTTTATCTTGAGATGGAGTCTCATTCTGTTGCCCAGGCTGGAGTACAGGGGCATAATCACAGCCACCACAGCTTCCAACTACTGACTCAGGCTATCCTTCTGCCTTAGCCTTCCAAGTGGCTGGAACTACACGTGTGCACCCTATACCAGTCTTGCCATGTTGCCCAGGCTGCTCTTAAACTCCTGAGTTCTGGCAATCCTCTGACCTCAGCCTCCCAAAGTGCTGGGATTACAGGTGTGATCTTTAAGTCAAGTGAAAGGGTGCCTTCCACATATTCCCTGGAATGGGAGGAGTATAAAATCTGGGAAGTGATATCAGTCAGACCTGAAGCAGGAAGACCTGGAAAAAGAGAGGGAGGGTGAGTTGCAGTAGGTATGAGCTACAGTTTCTTTAGACAATGGCAAGGAAAGGGGTTCATTTTCCACAGATACTAGGTATATTAGATATGAGCCATGTGGGAGGGAAGCTAGCCTAATGCCTTCCTGAAAGGACTTTGTTCATCAAGACTCCTTGGAGGGGTGTAGTGACCAGAGAAAGAAGGTGTCTGGGAGCCTACAGGCCTGGGGGTGGTTTAAATTTGGCCATCCAGAGGAAGTCTCATGGAGGGTGAAGTTCTCATGGTCTTTCTTAATCATATTTTAATGAAATAAATATCTTGGGCTATTTCTCTTATTAAGGTAGGTGCTGGCCGGGCTTGGTGGCTCAGCCTGTAATCCCAGCACTTTGGGAGGCCGAGGAAAGAGGATTGCCTGAGCCTGCAGTTTCGAGACCAGCCCAGGCAACTTGGCGAGACCACAATAAATCAAAAAAATAAATCTCTACAATAAATAAAAAAAAAAAAAAATTGGTGTGGTAGCACACACCTGTAATTCCAGCTACTTGGGAAGCTGAGGCGGAAGGATTGCCTGAACCCAGCAGGTCAACACTGGGGTGGCAGTGAGTGTGCCACTGCACTCCAGCCTGGGCAAGAAGGAGACTCCAACTCAAAAAAAAAGAAAAAAGATAGGTACTATATAACTTATCATCTCAATGGAGCTGTTTTTGAGGAAGAAAAGAGATGCTGCTAACAGATATGCTGAAGCAACAGGCTTCAACTGGAACGGTCCCTGCAAACAGGACATATAGTCACCCTCGTTTTAAGGTAACTGACTTGTAGGTTCCCATAGCAACCTGCATTGTCTCACACAAAAGGGTCAGCACTGCATGTCTGCCAGTCTCACCAGACACCAACACCCAATTCTGACCATCCCAGTCATGCAAGACTGTCGCTCTTTCTCTCTAATCCCCACTGCCCCCGATCTGACTCTGAAGGGATTGGAAGCAGCAGCTGGGGAATGTGGGAGGGTCAGTGGGGAGAGATGGATAACCAGGGCCATGAAGCCCTACCTGATCACAGGTGAACAGTCAGCATCTGGAGTACTACCTTACTGGAAGAGGAGAGGCTATCTAATTTAAATACAAGTTCAGGATTTTATTACCTTAGCCTAGATATTTATAATACTAAAATGAGGCTATTCTTATGACTCAGATTGACCCAAGTGCCTAGGAGTGACCCAGAAAGTTCCCAGACCTGTTTGAACTCTAAACTAATGGATGGCAGAGAAAGAACCTGCTTAAAGAGAGGGTTTGAAGAGATAACAGAAGAAAAAAGATAAATTTGCTTTATGATTGCCACCTATGGTCCATTTCGTTTATGTATGTATGTATTTATGAGACAGGGTTTCACTCTGTTACCCAGGCTGGAGTGCAGTGATATGCTTCTAGCTCACTGAGGCATCAACCTCCTGGGCTCACGTGATCTTCCCACCTCTGTCTTCAAGCAACTGGGACTACAGGCACACACCATCATGCCGAGCTAATTTTATTGTTGTGAAGATGGTGTATGTTGCTCAGGCTGGTCATGTGTTCCTGGCCTCAAGTTCCGCCTTCCTCAGCCTCCCAGAGTGCTGGGATTACAGGCGTATCCCACCACATCCAGTCAATTTCATTTATTAAAGCATAACTAATCGGCAGTAGTGGGAAACTGCCAGGGGAGGCAGGGCACACCTCATCAACAAGGGTATCTGCATAATGAACATCTGTATACCTAACCCTGAATTGTACCCCACATCTTTAAAATTAAAAAATAAAAAAAAAAATAGCTAAGAGAGAACATGATAGCTGCATCTGAATTTTTTTTTTTTTTTTTTGAGTTGGAGTCTCACTCTGTCACCCAGACTAGAGTGCAGTGGCCGCTCCCGGTCACCGCAGCCTCGACCTGCTGAGCTCCGGCGAGCCTTCCACCTCAGCCTTCCGAGTAGCTGGAACTACAGGCGTGTGCTACCACGCCCTGCTAATTTTTTGATTAATTGTAGAGATGAGGTCTCGCCAAGTTGCCCAGGTGGGTCTCGAACCCGTGGGCTCAGGCAATCCACTCACCTCAGCCTCCCAAAGGCGCTGACAGCCTCCCAAAGGGATGACAGGCTGAGCCACCAAGCCCGGCTTGCATCTGAATTGTACTCATGCAACTATTACATTCATCTAGTGCGAAGTTTTGGGAACCTTCCCAACATGCTCATCACATCCATTCCTTACACCGTGAAATGAAGCAGGGATATAAAACCGATTTGGTCCTGTGGAATTCAGTTCAGGAGATATGTACCTCGGGCTTAGCACATGCTTAGCCTCTGATAAGCATTAATGAACATGAGCTAGGGTAATGATTTCCTGAACATCTATTATGTGCCAGAGGCATGAGTTATCTCACTACTTATGCTCACCCTGTGAGGTTCAAGGTTCCAGATCCCATTCTCTCTAGTCATAATTAGGATTCCAACCCAGGCTTCTTTATGCTTTACCCTGTTGTCACTCTAGGAGTTGCCAAAATTCTTCTTAAAGAACATAGATGAAGATACACTTTGCTGATTTTATGGACTGCTTTGTAGTTAGTTGTGGTGGTCAAGAGGAGGACATTAGAACCAGATGGTTCAAATCCTGCCTCTGAAGCTTATAAACTGTGTGACCTTGAATAAGGTGTTCAACCTTTCTGTGCCCTGTAAAGGAAAGTGATAATAATGCTATCTATTTCATAGGGTTGTTGCAGGGCTTAAATAAGTTAATATGTGTTAAGGACCTAAGAAGATTCTAGTATGTGTTAAAAAAAAAAAAAGATTGACTGGCTGGGCACAGTGGCTCAAGCCTGTAATCCCTGCACTTTGGGAGGTCGAGGTGAGGAGATTGCCTGAGCCCACGGGTTCGAGACCAGCCTGGGCAACTTGGTGAGACCTCATCTCCACAATAAATAAAAAAATTAGCTGGACGTGGTAGGGTATACCTGTAGTTCCGGCTACTTGGAAGACTGAGGCAGAATAGATAGCCTGAGCCCAGCAGGTTGATGCTGGGGTGGCCACGAGTGTGCCACTGTACTCTAGCCTGGGCAACGGAGTGACACTCCAACTCAAAAAAAATAGATATGGACTGAAAACAGAAGTTTACTGTTATTATTAGCATGCTTTGATGATCTCATTTCACAGATGCTTGGAGCCCAGAACTCTCTGGATCCTGAGATTATGAGCCCTGCATCCCAATACTGAAGGATGACAGCCTGTCCCAGCAAGCCTTATTTTGTGCTTTCTTTCCTCTGGTCAGCCAGGCCCTAGTTGTCCCTTGAGGAGGCCAGCCCCATCACTGTTCATGCCACTCCCCTGCCTGCCACTCCCACCTCCCCAAGGTTCTAGGCTCCTCCAGTCTACGGCAGAGATTAGACTGCATCTGTGAAGACCAATTTTTCATCGTGTTGCTTCTCTCCCTTTTTATGTTATTTCCTTTTCTTAACAAAGGAAACTTGCAACTCCAGTTCAAATTTCCTTCAGCAAAATTTTCCCCAAAGATAAAGTTCTTCTCAGGAGGCTACTTGGAACAGGAATCTGGGCGCTTCCTTTTTCCTTTTGTTTGTTGGCAGAGTTTCCTGTTTGCCTTTATGGTTGAGCCGGCCTATCCCCTGATGGTTCTGGGAGGAAAGGACCCTCCAGGAGGCCGCCCCAAGACTTTTGTTCACGATGCCTTCCTATGAACG
The DNA here is from genome assembly GCA_027257055.1 of Cephalopachus bancanus. Classification (NCBI taxonomy): domain Eukaryota; kingdom Metazoa; phylum Chordata; class Mammalia; order Primates; family Tarsiidae; genus Cephalopachus; species Cephalopachus bancanus. The sequence goes on along the minus strand of JAPVLO010000406.1, from coordinate 2,027,749 downwards.
CACATGAGCCAAGTCTGAGGAGCTGCATTCACTCCTCACCCTGCATTCCCGTTTTTGCATTTTTCAGTTTACATCACCAGACTCAGTGTTGGTTTCACCAGCAGGCAAAGACATCGCCTCCTCCCTGATTCTCATCTATCTTCTCAGTACATGCTGATCTGTGGTAGACAAAGTCTATATTAAGGGCGCTAAATGTGAGGGTAGGCTTCAAGAAGGCTGGCTTCAAACTGGGCCAAGAGTTCCTTGTGAGGCAGCCAAACCACAGGCGACAATGTTTGAAGTTGTACCAAGTGTCTGGTCAAAGCAGAGACGGTAAGATAAAAAAAAAAAAAAAAAACTTGCCTTAGAAATTGGGAATTGGAAGAAGATAAAATTTATTCTGTGCTAAGAAGGACATAGAGGAGATGAAGCCGGTCTGAAGGAAAGAGAAGTGGGGTGAGGGCATGAATGTCCAGCCAGCAGGAAGCAGCTCCAGAGAGAATGTGACCCAAGTGGGGGAGGGTGACGGCAGCCAGCTGGACACAGATGCCTGAGAAGACGATGGTGCAGCAAGAAACGGGGCTCACATGGCGGTAAAGAGGACTTGCAACCTGAAACGTGGAGGGGGCCTCGAGCATACCGAGAGAGAAGACATGTTTGAGAAAGGGCTCTACCAGGTAGCAAAGCGTAGTGGATTAGAACATGGACTTTTGGGTGAAACTGAGTCTGAGTCTCAATTCAGCAATGTATCAGCTCATGACATTAGGCAAATGGCTTACTCTTTCCATGCCTCAGTTTCCCTATTTTTGAAATGGTTGCTAATAGGTTGCTATAAGGATTAATAGTGTGTCTCAAGGCCCTATTAGAAGGACCTTCCCATCTGTCAAGTACAGACCGAGTACTCGACCAATAAATGTTGACAGGTAGCGGTAGTTGGGTGGTGTCTCTAGACATGGTGCTTAGAAGGAGCTATTAGTCTGGAAGAGAGTAGGTTTTACTAAACAGAAAGAACCTACTATCAACAGGTTGGATTCAATAGGTGAGCGATGATTTCCCTCTTCGTGGCTAGCTGGTATCCTGAATTCCTTACAGAATGGGAAAGCAGATTTCTACTCTAAACAATTCACTGAAAGCCGGGTGCGGTGGCTCATGCCTATAATCCCAGTACTTTGGGAGGTGAGAGGATTGCTTGACTCCAGGTGTTTGAGATCAGCCTGGACAACTTGGTGACACCTTGTCTCTACAATAAATAAAAAAATTAGCCGGGCGTGGTGGTGTGTGCCTGTAGTTCCAACTACTTGGAAGACTGAGGCAGAAGCCCAGCAGGTCAAGGCTGCGGTGGCCATGAGCATGCCATTGCATTCCAGCCTGGGCAACAGTGAGACTCTGACTCAAAAAAAAAAATTGGTATTATGAACTTGGGGTGGCCAATTGAGAAGGGTGCCAAGTTTAGAGTCTGGAGTGAAGTCACCTTTAATTCCTTGGAAGCATCTATGGGGAGAAGGGAAAACCATCTGTATTTCTGGATCATTCTCTCATGGTGATTTTTAAAAATATTTATTTATTTATTTATTTGTTTGTTTGTTTAGAGTAGGAGTCTCACTCCATTGCCCAGGCTGGAGTGCAGTGGCACACTCGTGGCTACCCTAGTGTTGACCTGCTGGGCTCTGGCAATCCTTCCGCCTCAGCCTTCCAAGAAGCCGGAACTACAGGCATGTGCTACTACGCCCAGCTAATTTTTTATTTATTGTAGAGACAAGGTCTCGCCAAGTTGCCCGGGCTGGTCTCAAACTTGCGGGTTCAGGCAATCCATTCACACCTCAGCCTCCCAAAGTGCTGGGATTACAGACTGAGCCACCAAGCCTGGCCTTTTATTTTCTTTCTTTCTTTATTTTTTGCATTTGTAGAGCAGGATTTGGAGATGCAGCACAGCACCGAGATCAAGTGTACCTGCTTTAGCAGCAATTATTTCGGTCATTATTGTCCAGTAGAATCACCTTAAGGGTTTGCTAGGACATAGAATGCCGGACCTGACTCTCCAAGGTCTCTGGCTCAGTAGGTCTCTGACGAGTTCCCCAGAGGTACCGATGCTGCTGATGCAGGAACCACACATTGAGAACCACAGCTATTCAGTCAGACAGACTTGGTCTTAAATTTTCATCGTTAACTAGTTTTATGTCAACCTCTCTGATCTTCAATTTCCCATCTGTAAGTAGGACAATAATACTTACCTCTTGGACTTGTTTCCAAGATCAGTTAAAAAAATATATGAAAAGTACCTAGCACTCAAAGCAACTACTACTTAGTAGATGTTAGGGACTTCACAGGACAGGATGCTTACAGATCTGGAAAACTGTAACTGAAAAGGGCACTGAGAAGCAGTTGCTTTCCCATTTGGCTCCTCTGCCCATAGCATCAGTCCTGGATGTGGGAGAGGCTGGGAGTGTGCATAGGGCAGGGGCACCAGAGGCAGCTTTGGAGAAGTTGGGGAAGAGAACTTGGCTCTTTCAGGCAAAATAGGCATTTCTGGCTTGTTTTTCAGCTTAGTAACTCAAGGCAAAAATCGTTTCTCAGAACTACAGGGGGTGCCAGAAAAAGGTATACACATTTTAAGAGATATCTATGTGTTACTTTTGGAGTTGAACTAAATTATGGTAGCAATGTGTAGTATGACGTTCACTCAACTGTGCTTCTGCCATTTTCTTTGACTGTCCTGCCTGTTGCATGGTGATTTTAGCATTCATTTGATTAATGCCATCTTTTGAGCAAATGTCATACTTAAAGTATGTATACATTTTTGACGTCCCCTGTATTTTGAAGGCAGAGAGGAAACCATTGAGCTATAGACCCCTTCCACTCACAGCTCCCAGGACTGGATTTGAATCTCAGAAGAGCATGGCGCATCTAGGCCTCTGTCCTGGGGCCCTGGCAGCTGCCTCTGCTCAGACTGTGAGTGCAGCAAGAGCATGATCTGGAGCTTATCTTTTATGCCTTTTGTGATCTCTAGCAAAAGTCTGGTTCAATAGGTGTGGTAAATCGTAAAGGGAGAGGGAGGGAATGAGGAAGGAAGAAAGGAAGGACAAAAGGAGGAGAAGAAGGGTGGGAGAGAAGAAGAGATAGAAGAAGGAAGAATGGATGGAAGGAAAGAAAGAGGAAAAAGGGGATAGAAGGAAGAAAGGAAGGGAGACAGGGAGGGAAGAAAAAAGGGAAGCACACATTTCTTCAGCATTGCTTTGGTAGGACTTTAATTTCTGACATTTGGAAGAGCTTACTAAAGAGATAGCACTTTGTCCTCTGGGGAGGTTATTCTCTGGGGGACTAAGATCAAAGTCTGGGACATCATAAAGCATGTGGTAAAGTACTTTGATCACTGAGTCCTAGAGTAGTAGAATGAAGAATCAGATGGACTTTGAGGGAGGTGGTTTGCGCTTTAATGCTGTATAACCTCTAACCTGCCTGATTCCTTCCCCCACTCTATGCTTGTTCCTGGAAAAACATGATCTTGTTCTCCTCTGAACCCCCAAAGCACTCCATTTCTATCGACATGGTGTAAGGGCAGGTTATGGGTGTTCTCATCTGGTCTGTGAGGGCAGAGCATCCAACCACCACTCTGAGCATCTTTTCCTTTGTTTCATCAGTAAAGTCCAGGGGTTGATGAGATTTCCAAGTGTTCCAACCCAATCTACAATCTTTTGGTGTATGTGGTGCCCCAAACTCAGAAAGTTCATGAGAAGCAGGAGCTCTGACTGTGCACATTCACGCAAATATCCATTCTCAAAACCTGTCTGGCTCTGTGGGTTTGGGCCCAAATGATCTCTCTGAAATTTCATCCCGAGCTGTGAACACAGTCCTGGTCAGGAGGCCCCTCTTAGTTTCTGGCCCCCCAACTCCTGATCAGAAGCTCAGTCCTGTTTTCCACTCTCAGCTGTGGCCCTAGAAATGCACTCTTCTGGCATTTGCCTAAGTACACAGGTCCCTTCTTCTCCTTCTTCCTAGTAGCACCTTTGGGCTTCTGTTCAGCTCTCTCATCTTTGCCAGGAGATAGTGCCTCTGGAGATAGGTGACATTCTCTAAGATTCTCAATGGGTATTATTATACTTGCATTTTAAAGTAGAAGTTTCTAAAGGCAAGGTCTATACCCTTATTTTTATTGTAACTTCCACACTTAGCTCAGCAACCTGAATGTATCAGGCATTCAGTGAATACTTTACAAACGTCCCTATCTTCAATGAGAATTTGTGCCACATGAATTTGAATGTAAAAGAGCACCTGTACTTCACAACTTCCAACTTCTTTTAGTTTTTCCATTTTCTCTATGAATGTTTTTCTTTACTCTTTCTTCTGTTCAAGACTTTATTTCATTTCCTCCCTTTTCAAGAATTAAAATATGTATTGAACATATAAATAGAGGTATAATAAATGACATTCTATTTAGATTTAGTTTTATCCTACATTCATATCCTTTATAATTGTAGCATTTAATCATTTTAAGAATCTACCTTTAGTAGGGAACTTTTCTCTCCTCACATTCTGGTTCAACATGAAAAGAAACTTCCACTAACAATATCACTGTCTTGAGGAAATGCTGTGCTTTGTGTTTTAGTCTGCTTGGGTTACCATAACAAAATACTACACTGGCTTAAACAGTTCTGGAGGCTAAAAGTCCAAGATCTAACTACCGCGAATTCCATTCCTGGTGAGGGCTCTCTTCTTGGCTTGCAGATGGCTACCTTCTTGCTGTGTCCTCACATGGCCTTTCCTCTATGTCATGTGGAAAAAGAGAGCAAGCTCTGGTATCTCTTCCTCTTCTTATAAGGATATCAATTCTATCTGATTAAGGTTTCACCATTATGATCTCATTTAACTTTAATTACCTCCATAAAAACCTCATCTCCAAACACAGTCACACAGGGGGTTAGGGCTCTCACATATGAACTATTGGGAAACGTGGTTTAGTCCATAACACTTTGGTTGCTCCTCAATACAAGAGAAGGAAGAATGAATTGGATGAATGAGAGTTCAATACATGCCTTGGACCATATTTCTAGGGGCTGGGACATGATGTAAAGATGTGGGTTCCTTGTGTCCCTCCTCTTGCTCCCCAGCCCTCTCCAACAAGGCCCATGGGCTGATACTATACTTCTGGCCACATCCAGTGAACAGGACAGTGAGCAGACTTGGGCTGTCTTTGCCAAGCCCTTGCTAAGTGTCTTCCTGCTTTTTAGCCTGGGCTGGGCAGGCAAATCAGGTCTGGGTTACATGGCAGATCTGTTTGTTGGCAACTCTGAGAAGGAGTAGGAATGCCCCCATTTTGGTCTAAGCCACATTCTCCAATCAAGTTTACGAGAAAGCCCAGTTCTTTGAGTATGAGTTGTTGACTCCTGTATTTTAAGCTGTATCCCCTACCCATCCTAACCTTTTCCAACCCGTTACCCTACTCCTTATCTTTTTCATGGCACTTTTCATCTTACATTTCTCTAGTTCATTCTTAAGAATCTTCTAACACATTTTCAAATATATTTCTGAAAAAAGACACAGTTACTGAAGGATCTGAATGTGGCTCTGTCAAGGAAGGTGAGGGCATATTTAACCTAGGAACTAAAGCTTTGTAGGTACAGTAGGGGAGAGCATACAAATTGTTACCAAATATGTAAAACATGGTATTAGAGCAGAGGCATCACTAACAGACTCTGAAATTTTAATGCCTGGAACCTATGGAGGGAAATGGTGATGATGAGGGTGAACATTTATGGCATGTTTCAATATGTCAGGCAGAATGGTAAATACTTTGCTTGCATTTTCTGTTCCAACAATCCGCCTGAGATAGCTAACACCTTTCATCCTATTTTATAGTAAGGGAACCTAAGGCCCAATGAGTTGAAGTGACTGGCCCAAGGGTTCACCTCAGGGTTGCCACATCCCAGGGCCCGCGTGCATGATGCTAAGCTTAAGAAAAGAACATTCTGACAATTAGAGCTGGCCAGCAATGCAATGGCAATGATTACCATGTGGTCTCTTCTCCACTCTGAGCCTGATCCAGCAGAGGCTGGGTGACCATCTGTTAGGATTGCTGCAGAAGGGAGATCGATTTAGACAACTTCTGAGTCTCTTTCCAACTGTAAGATCTTAGGAAAGCTTGATGGACAGCCCTGGGGGAAAGGAATTAGACTTCTTCTTTGTAGCTCTGTTCAGTACAGTAGCATTCCTAAGCCTTTTCCATCTAGAAATTCCCAATATTAGAGGCAAGTGAATAGATACTCCTGGGAGGTCTGAGGTAGAGCTGGCAATGGCTGCCCGAAGCAAAATTTTTTGCGCCAAATCTGAAAAAGAAATCATTTGAATTTTATATTATACACTAAAATATGCTCGTTTGTTTTAATGAAAAATATTTCAAATCAGAAGTATTTTTAAAAGCACAGACATTCAATGCAAAGCTTAAATTCCAACCCTCTAATAAATCTTCATTTTAATTTGGTTCACCGGGGAAATATGCCTTGTTTATTTTATGGGTTTAGTGATTCCCAATACATCACCCCTAGTTCTCTGGGGGAACTGTTATCCCAATATCAGAAGTAAAACAGTAGTGTGAACACCAATGGGGAGAGGTTATAGAGAGGCAGATGAGATTTTATCCCAATGCAAGTGGGGACTTTTTGAGAACTGCAGTTGTCCAACAGTGGAACGAGTTCTCTTTAAAAGTAGTCAGTACTCTTGAAAAACTGCCAAGCAGAGATGGGTCATGGGCCTGGGGAAGCTGACAGAAGATTTGGCTTTGGGAATGCTGGTACCAGGGCAAGTTCACTGCCACAGTGAAAGGAACAGACTAAACTCATGCTCTCCACCACTTGAGGAACACGCCATGCTTATGGAGAAGCTAACATCAGAAGAATATTGGCCAGTGGTCCTCACTACATGCCAGTCCCTTTCCCCAAAGCTTTGATGTATCATTTAGTTCTTAGAGTGACCCATATTCTCAATAATCCCATTTTACAGATAAGGAAATAGAGGCACATGGAAATGAAGCAAATGCGCCAAAGGCTTATAAGAGTGGAGCTGGGCTTTGACCCCAGATTAGTGGAGTCAGGGTCAGAACTGCCTTTCCTGGTGCCCTCCCTGCCCTTCCTGCCTCTCTCCTGCCACACGATACCATCTCCTTGGTTCCCAGCTCTGGCCTTGAAGGGATCTAGTACAGGGGAAGGAGGACTTGTGACTGGTCAGGACAACTGGACTCTGGTTCACACTTTGCTACCAACCAGGTGACCTTGGGAGGGTCACTTCCCTTTTCTGGTTTTTTACATGCTGACTCATCATTTCTGAGTCTGCTTTGGAGGCCATACTTTGTTAACGTCTTCCACCTCAGCCTTCCAGGTAGCCAGAACTACAGGTGTGCTACCATGCCTGACTAATTTTTTATTTATCGTAGAGATGAGGTCTCGCCAAGTTGTCCAGGCTGGTCTCGAACCCATGGGCTCAGGCAATCCACTTGTCTCAGCCTCCCAAAGTACTGGGATCACAGGCCGAGCCACCAAGCCTGGCCTTGTTTTGCTTTTTTAATAGAATTCTAGGATTTATATGACTTGAGTTATTTTTCTGACCATTTAATTATACACTATCCATTTAAAAATATTTGTTCTAGATGCATCCTCTTTCCAAAATCTTTGGTAGAAATTTTTGTCTTTGCTTATACCTTTTATTATTTTTTCTCTCTACAATCATTACTGCATTTATACAGTTCATTCTGAGAATCTTTTTAGGATGCAGTTATATGAATAGCATAATGCAAAATAAAAATTGGTCTATAAAATATGTGAACAGGGTAAACTGCATCTATTTGTGGTTTTCTCTGCACAGGTAATTTGTTTCTCAGTGCTGGGCTTTGGAGAGGATATTCACCGAGGATATTCAGAGTGTCTATTTTGTTTTTCTGCATTTCCTGAACAGGACACTGGGGTTTTAAAACTCATACATATCCGCTGATATTTCAGTGTCAACTGAGATGCAAAGCATTTGAACAAAAGATAAATGAAATCAAAAGAAATGTTTTTCCTATATCACCGTGAGTCTGACTTGTATATTTCTATGATTGACAAATCTAGTTAGCTAGCAGGTAAGCTTTCTAGTGTATGTGTAGGCTAGGGAAAGAAGGCTGTGGTTAGCATATGGATGGACATTAACGGTGTCCTTTCACAGGTGAGGAGCTCTGAGACCAGCATATCCTTCCTCCATGAACTCCAAGTGCTATCCCTAATGCGGAGCTAAACATTCATTTATAGATCTTTGCAACAAACTCCAACAAAGGAATGTTTTCGGGGTAGAGGGAGTAAGGTGAAAAGCAACTCTTGGCTGCACTAAGCCCTGGATGGCGGTCCTTAGCACTTCCCCTTCCCCTGTGTGGCAGTACTCTCAAGGAAGGAAAAGCTCAACATAGTGTACTTGCATCTCCTCAGGAGTTGTCAGCAAGGGCTTCCACATTGGCCACCTTTGTATGTACAGCATCCTTAAGACTGTCACATGGCAACAGAAGCTGCAGAATTGCCATCACTTCCTGAGGCGTACCAATTCACAGAGCTGCTTGGTCCCATGTCCTAAAGTTCAGGACAAACAAACTGAGGAAGGTGCTCTCAAGCTGCTGGGGCACCACAGAAACTACCACCGGAAACTGAGACATGAGGCTTCTTTTGGCTACTCATGCAGCAATGCAGGAACTCTAGGCAGGAAAGATTTTTAGCTATAATACTCCAGTCTCTTGCCTGATCAGAGTGGGCTGAGAGAGCTTGGGAGAAAGCTTAGAGAAAGCATGTATAGATAACAATTGCGGGGAGTTTTATTGCAAAAAGAAATGGTGAAGAGAAGGAAGAGAAGGAAGTAGGTAGTTTGCAAAGCCAGTGAAAGTTTTTTTTTGAGTTGGAGTCTCACTCTGTCGCCCAGACTGGAGTGCAGTGGCCGCTTCCGGCCACCGCAGCCTCGACCTGCTGGGCTCCGGCGATCCTTCCGCCTCAGCCTTCCGAGGAGCCGGAATTACAGGCATGCGCTACCACGCCCGGTTGATTTTTTTGATTTATTGTAGAGATGAGGTCTCATTGCCCAGGTGGATCTCGAACCCGCGGGCCCAGGCAATCCACTCACCTCAGCATCTCAAAGGCGCGGGATTACAGGCTGAGCCACCGAGCCCGGCTAAGTTTTTTTTAAAGATGGAAATATATATGTATAATTTTGAGTCAGAGTCTCGCTCTGTTGTCCAGGCTGGAGTGCAGTGGCATGCTTACGGCCGCTGCAGCCTCGACCTGCTGGGCTCAGGTGATCCTTCCTCCTCAGCCTTCCAAGTAGCTGGAACTACAGGCCCACGCCTCCATGCCCAGCTAATATTTTTATTTATTGTAGAGACGAGATCTCACCAAGTTGCCCAGGCTGGTCTTGAACCCCTGAATTCAGGCAATCCTCTCACCTCAGCCTCCCAAAGTACTGGGATTACAGGCTTGAGCCATCATACCCAGCCTTTTTTTTTTTTTTAGTTGGAGTCTCTGTCACCCAGGCTGCAGTGCAGTGGCAGTGGCACACTCACGGCTACTACAGGCTTGGCCTGCTGGACTTAGACGATCCTTCCACCTCAGTCCTCCAAGCAGCTGGAACCACAGGCATGCGTCACCATGCCTGGCTAATGTTTTGATTTATTGTGAAGATGAGGTCTTGCCAAGTTGCCCAAGCTTGTCTCTAACCCCTGAGCTGAGGCAATCCTCTTACCTCTGCCTCCCAAAGTGCTGGGATTACAGGCGTGAGCCACTGCACCCAGCAAGATGGGGGGATTAATAATCAGGATGTATAACTTAGAGTTGCATGCATTATTATGGCTCTATTTCAAAAGCATAATGTTGAGTGCAAAAAGCAGGTGCAGAATAGGACACACAATATGACATAATTTATTTGGAAATTTAAAATGAAAACTCCATCATTTCGTTATGCGTATATGCGTAGTGAATTTTTTTTTAGGTCCTCAATGGACTGATCTCATTAGCCTCAGGTCAGTGGTTACCTACTGGAGTGAAGGGAAGCGAATGTGATCAAGGAGGAATACTCAGACAGCGTTACATGTATCTCAATGCTTTATTGTTTACAGCTGAACAAAATATGGTAAGTTATTAATAATGTTAAAGCTAGATCATGGATACACAGATATTATTGTTGTCTACACTATTACCTACACCTGCACCGAAATACTTGCACAAAAGCAGACACAGAAATGTCATCAGCATCATCACCGACAACAACTATAAAGAAATTCTTGCCATGTGGGAGATTTCAAATATAGAGCTACAAGAATATATGAGGTATTGGTTATGGCTATGGTTTCTCTAGGTCTTTTCCCCCCAGCCCCTTGATTCTGTGTAAACAAAATGGATTCAATACAAATGTGTGGCGCGAAAGGCTATGCGTTAGTTGATGTTTTGCTTTCTGCCACCTTCCTTACCATCATCAGGGAGTGTTCTGGCATATGGGGGTAATTGTGAGAGGAAGATGGGGTGGTTTTGTGATGACAGTTCACATAAGTATAGTACACATGTACCTTTGAGAGCAATGTTGACACATTTGCTCAAATACTTTTGGAGAGAAGTCAAGGTTATAGGCAAAGCCTGGATAGAGCCACATGACTCCACCACTGGAAATGTGTAGTTTATCGTTGTGGGCTTTCTTTTGCCCCTAATAAGCCCTGAGAAGCAGGCCTACTGTCTTTTTCTTGATATACACAGGCACTTCGTTGGCCTTTGCCATGTACTCTCTGTGCTACTCATGTGCTGCAGACTGCAATGGCTGGAAGGTTTTGTGTGATTAGGAAGGACAAATGAGGGGGCACAGGGAAAGGGAAGATTGGAAAAAGCCTTTTATATTTTATCAAGATATGAGTCAAAGTATCTTACCTTCAAAAACAAGCCAAAGAACCTCTCAGGGAATAGACAACCTCTCTAGGAGAGACAGAACAAAGGCTCCTGTTCCTCTTATTTTGGCTGCCCCATATTTTCTGAAGATGCAATACAAATGTGGCATATCTAATGGACCAGTGGAAGAAAGTTCTAGAGAAACTGGTTTTATTTATTTTTTAATTTATTTTTTGGGTTGGCATCTCACTCCATCACCCAGGCTGGAGTGCAGTGGCATGCTCACCGCCACCCCAGCATCGACCTGCTGGGCTCCAACGATCCTTTCACCTCAGCCTTCCAAGTAGCCAGAACTACAGGCATGCGCCACCATGCCCAGCTAATTTTTGGATTTATTGTAGAGATGAGGTCCTGCCAAGTTGTCCAGGCTGTTCTCAAACCCGTGGCCTCCCAAAGTGCTGGGATTATAGGCTTGAGCCACCACGCTTGGCCTGCTTTCATTTCAATAGACAGAATTGTTTTTTTCTTCAAATGGTTGGATGTATATCAGAGTAAGGGGTGGCCTCACATAAAGACTCTGAGGAAGTTTAGATAGGTCAAGCTGGGCGGCTCCTTGACCACGAGGTCATACTCTTGCAAGGAAGGTTGTACGAGGTCCAACTTCAAGGGCGGTCTGATTTTTTTTTTTTTTTTTTTTTAGTTGGAGTCTCACTCTGTTGCCCAGACTGGAGTGCAGTGGCCGTTCCTGGCCACCGCAGCCTTGACCTGCTGGGCTCCAGCGATCCTTCCGCCTCAGCCTTCCAAGTAGCCGGAACTACAGGTGCGCGCTACCACGCCTGGCTAATTTTTTTTTTTTTTTTTTTTTTATTGTAGAGATGAAGTCTCGCCTGCCCAGGCGGGTCTTGAACCCACGGGCTCAGGCAATCCACTCACCTCAGCTTCCCAAAGGCACGGGATTACAGGCTGAGCCACCGAGCCCAGCTCGGTCTGATATTTTTAATGGTAGGAGCTCTTGCCTACCATCCCTCAGGCATCAGGATAGAAGGGCATTCTCTGTGAGGATGGAAAATATGAATATCCCACCTCCCCACCATGGTACTGAGGGCTACTGTGCAGCTGCAGATGAACCAACCAAACATCCTTGAATTTTAGGAGAAGACCGCAAATTCAGTAAAATATTATGGAATGTCCAATGCAGGATATTGTGAGCAAACTGCCTGCAGTTTCCCTCTAAACAACTTGAGATAACTAAGAAAGAAAGAAAAAGTCACAGTGAAGACAATGTTTACACAACACCTCCAATTGATCTTTTAGGGTTTGGCTCTGTTTCTTTTTGGTAGGTTAGAGCTGGGCAAATACATCTGACTGTTCACCTGTCACATCTAATCTGGTTATTGCAAGGTTGAGCTAAAAGCCCAACTCTCTGTGACCCATGTCATCTGGAGCTCAGCGGCTGGCTGCCAATAGTTGCATACACAGTCCTGGTCCCGGTCCACCATGGGAGGGTAGAGTGTTTGCCTGAGTACTGCTCAGGACAGAGCCCTTTGGAAGGACACCAGCCAGAGATGTCCAGGCACACTCAGATGGTAGGACAGCTGCTGCCCTGTTGTTCTGTGATAAGAAGCAGTGTTCCAGAACCTGGGAACTCAGTGGTCAGGGCACAGTCATTCAGACACAGTGTCCAGCCTGCGGAGACAGGGCAGTCACGGAGGTGGACAGCACCTGTGAGTGGCTCCATACAGCTAATTACTTCAGGATTGCTAGCAAAAGCTTTAGAAATTCTTCCCTTTCCCACCTGGCTCTTTGTTGATTGACACTATGCAAACTTGCAGCTTGTGCTGCATAAATCAATGCCCAAGAAGAAATGGAGAAAAGGAGCTAGTCAGAAGAGATGCCAGGCATACATGTTCCTATGTGGCCCTTCCCTTCAACATGGCATCACCCTCATGGAAGACACAAGAAAAATAGTTCATCCTTCCTACAGGGGAGGAGTAGTTTGGAATATCCAAGTATAGTATTGAATGAAATCTTACGGATTACTGAAAACACAGACCATCCTGGGATTGACTGGCAGAAACATAAGGGATAAGAAAAGCTAACATTTACTTAGTATTATTTTCCAAGGAGTTTCAGACACCCTCTAGGTTGTACCTCTCTGCCCAACAATGTTCACATCTACAAATGAAGAAACTGGCTCACAGCCAAGGGCCTTATAGAAGGTTACGGGCCATGGTGAAGCTGGAGCCGCACCCAGGTGCCCACTTTCAAGTCCCCGTATGTCAGTTCCCATGTCAGCCTGCATGCCGTCACCCGTTTGTGGACATTCAAGCCTGGTAGGGGCTGCTTAGGCGGTAGCCATTTCTGTGGACATCCCAAGAACTAGTGAGTGGCCCTGCGAGGCTGCCAGCATTGGCTACCACACACACGGCTCTCCCCTCATGGTCACTCCCAAGAACGTCTATCCCTGAATTCCCCACACTTTGAACAAAAACGCCCAATAGACGCTTGCTGGATTAGCCTGTTGCACTATCCTTTTCCCTAGCAGATCATAAGGACATTCTGGTCAATGTTGCATCCATCATTGAACTATGAAGGGGAATAATGTAGTGAATGTTTTGATGACTTTTAACAGATAAATAACTTTCAGATCCTGGTTCTGTGTACTAGTGTAGCCTTGGGACCTGGGGTTAGTTACTTAAACTGGTGGGAACTTTAGTTGCATTCTATGTAAAGTGTGGATTTTAGGAGACAATGTACCATGGATACTCAGCATTTATGCATTTAACATTTTTCATTCTCTTCATGAGCTTGAATACCAGGGATCACAAGGCTGGCTACCATGTAGTGGAAGAGCGTGCTACTGCTTGTGATCCTTATATATTTGGGGAATTGGGGCCATCTTGGCATTAATCTCTCAGGTGTCTCCAGATACTCTTGCACATGACATGCTCCCCAAAAAGGGGATGTGATAGTCCTTTCTGCTCATGGTCACTTCCCACTGTATGAATACTTACTAATGGATATATGAATTACATAGGCACTCTTCCATCAAAATAATTACCATCTAGTGGTCCTTTTTTCCCCTTAAGTGCACAGTCTTGTTAATAAACCTGGGAAATATCAAATGGTATTTAATAACAAAGGAAATTTATTTATCTCACACAGTGTATTTAAGTTAAGCCATATAAAATTCCTTTGGTAATTTCATTTAGTTCAACCCAAATACCACTGATCTTTTTTATTTATTTCTGTGTTCACTCAGTCTATGCTGACCCTTAAGCTGTTTGGTCCTAGTTACCTATGGTTTTGACTTTTGAGTCATAATTACTTGTACTTGCTGTTTGTTTTTATGATTACCAAAGTTATCTCAACACTATCTGGTTGTTTTTTGTTTGTTTGTTTGTGGGGAGGGATCTCACTATGCTGCCCTGGCTGGAGTGCAGTGGCATGATCATAGTTCACTGTAGTCTCGAACTCCTGAGCTCAAGCGATCCTTCCACCTTGCTTCCTGAGTAGGTGGGACAACAGGCAGGCATCACTACGCCTAGCTAATTTCTTAAAAAAAATTAACACTGTCTTGTTTAATCCTCGGGACAAACCAGTGATTAAGCAGTATGATCCCCATTTTATAGAAGCAGAGAGGGAAGTTTATGGAGATTAAGTGAGTTTGCCCGAGGTCACAGCTAAGAAGTAGCCAAGCCATTGAAGGAGGGTGTTTTGAGTCCGGAGCTCAGACCTCTCCTGTTGTACTCCATAATGGTCCCTCTTATCTCACAAAGCCACCATCATCAGCTACGATAGAAAGATATTAGTGTAGCTGAATAATTTCTTATTTCTCTTTATTTCTGTTCCTCCTGGCTTTCATGTCTAGTTTTCCCTAGCTACTGCAGCCAGCACTCCCAAGATTGGCCCTTGCCTATTTACCTAATTCCATCCGGAGCAGGAAAAGACCTTGGTGGTTGTGTCTGCATCCCTGATAACTTCTCCCAGCTTTTGCCCAGACGTCACCACAGTCACCACTGCTGTTGCAGAACTTGGAAGTCACTCTTCGATTACCTACCTCTCCCCTGGCACAGCTGACAGACCATCCGTGTGGGGAGAGCACTTTTCGCCTCAATAGTAATAAAAATTTTAATTATTCATCAGTCCAGTAGCTGTTAGACAAATGCCCAATTATTATTCATCCATAGCTAAGTAACCTCCTGCTCTTTTTTGGCACAGCGACAAGCGTGGCCCTGCCAGAACTGGCAGAGGGCACAGATCAAAGAGTGCTTTGTGCCTTGCTTGAACCAGGAAAGGGAAGGGGAGCCAGCACGTCCTGCTCGCACCCCTGCCTCCTGCTCACCTGTCCCCCAGTGCAACTCCTGGGAACAGCCGGCATTAGGAAAGCTGGGAGTGGGAGAGACTCAGAGGCCCTGCCAGCAGGCCCGCAGCTGTGGGCATGTCGTGCATGGCCTCCGGGTCACCTGGCAGAGGCTCTCTGGGTGGAACAGCTGCAAGGGGCCTGTGGCCAAAGGAGCTACAGAATTGCAAACGAGGACATAAGGGTGGCTCTGGGTTAGGTCTGCTTTGTGGCTGATTCTCCTTCACAATCAGTGGCGCCTCCCCGCCGGTCCCTTGCTGGGAAAGAGGAACTTTCCCAGGTGACAATCGCTTCTCTCCCTGGTTTTGCTTTCTCGGTGACTGTCCCCTGTCAAATGTCTCCTCCAGTTCACCAAATCCTCAGAACTTTTTGGCCAACTCAGATCGCAGGGGCTTTTCCTGGGCTGGATACCTTTTTTGCTACCTTTTCCTCGCAAAATGTACCACAGGGTAGTTCTAGTCCAGAAAGTCTGGTGTCCTCGGCCTGATCTCCAGGGTGCCTTTCTGTAAACCTGAGATTCTGAGGGGTGTCCCAGCTTCCCCTTGTCCCTTCCAGACATCCTGAAGACTCGTGGAAACTTGCTCCTGGCAGCCTTCGCAGGGTACCCCAGAACAGATCTCCACAGGGTGGCCCTTCCTACCTTCTGCAGACCCCGGGTTGTTCTCACGGTGCCTCCGCTGCCTAACCCCATCCTGCCCCAAAGCTTCTTATTCGTGTCTTCTCTCCTTTAATCTTGGGTCTCCAAGGCAACTCCCCGTCTTCTGCCCTCTCTTTCACTCTCTCCTGCTCAGTTGCCCTGTCCTTTCTCACCCTAGCTATGGAAGCTAAAGCAACTCCATCTTGGATGCTAATCTACCACGTTGACTTCTGATAAGCCCCAGTTCCAGGAAGTCCTCTGAGATTTCTCTCTTTTTCTAGTGTCCCTTGTGTAGAGCAGGTACTTACTGTAAAACCCGCCCTTAGGTCAAACAACCCTGACCTGCACATCTCTTCTGAAGCATCCCTTCCCTATGGTGCCTGGGTCTGGGGAACCATCGTCTTGTCTTGCCACCACCCAAGACACACACATCGCTTCTGTCTGTAAATTTCTATTTTTTTTTTTTTTTTAAGAAATTGGATACGTCAGCCCCTTTCTTTGGCCTCTCCTCTTCCTCAGACTTTAGGACTAAGTTTGCATAGATCTGTCCACTGTGAAACATGGGCCTTCCCACCACGGGTGGCCTCTTGACCCTACCTCTAACCTTTTCCTTTGAATGAGGCCTGTGGGACCCTCATTCTGCTGTGCTCAGCCTATTTAAATCACTCTATCTTCACCTCCCCGTCCTTCCTGCAACCCACCTTTCTCCGGAGAAATACCACGCAGGTAACCTTCTCTACTGTATGTTTTTCATGCTCGCCTCTCTGGCTCATGTCATTTCTCCCCCTGTGAAGCATTCATAGCTTCCACCTCATTCACTCTTTACAACGTCACTACGTGATTGCCCCTGTGAAACTACGACGACAGCAAATTCTACCACTTTCCTCCTTCTCCCTCTCTCTTCTCCAGTTTCACAGGTAAAACCTGGTCCTGCCTCGGGGCCTTTGCACTTGCTGCTGTCTCCTGTTTTAATACTCATCACCCAGATGTTCATTGTCTTAGTTCCTTCATCTTCCATGTTCATTCCATACCCAGTAATGCCTCACTGATCTAACATTTTGATAGCACTTACTACCCCCAACATGTTGTGTGTTTATTTTGTGTTTATGGTCTGCCTCTCCCCAGTAGAATCTAAGCTTCATGAGAACAGGGACTTTGTTTTATTCACAAATAGTGGAGTGCTATGGACTGAATTGGGTCCTTCCTGCCCCCAAATTCATATGTGGAAGCCTTAACCCCTAATGTGACGGTATTTGGAGACAAGCCTTTGGGAGGTAATTAGGTTTAGACGCAGTCAAGAGACTGGGTCCTCAAGATGGGATGTGTCCTTATAAGAGGACATATCAGAGAGCTCGCTCCTGCTCTCTCCCGCTAACCCCGTAAAGACATGGTGAGAAGGTGGTCGTTGCAAGTCAGAGACCCCTCACCAGAACCCAATCGTGCTGGCTGGCACTCTGATCTCAGACTTCCAGACTCTAGAACGATGAAAAATAAATGCTAGCCAGGCTCAGTAGCTCAGCCTGTAATCCCAGCACTTTGGGAGGCTGAGGCGTGAGTTTGAGACCAGCCCAGGCAACTTGGTGAGACCTCGTCTCTACAATAAAATAAAAAATTAGTGGCGCACAGTAGCACGTGCCTGTAGTTCTGGCTACTTGGAAGGCTGAGGCAGAAGGATCGCCGGATCCCAGCAGGTTGAGGCTGCGGTGGCTGGGAGCGGCCACTACACTCCAGCCTGGGCGACAGAGTGAGCCTCCAACTCAAAGAAAAAGAAAAAGAAAAAGAAATGCCTGTTGTTTAGGCCATGGTATTAATACTTTGCTATGGCAGCCTGAACTAAGACATGGAGGTTCATTATTTGCTTAAATAAATAAAATAAATACTTGCCTAAATGAATAATTTATGTCCCAGGTAGAGAAAGCTGGGCTGTTGCTGTGTTTGCTCCCTGGGGCTACTTCCAGCCTTGGGTAGACCCCTTCCTGTTTTGAGGTTAGGACCACCTGGTTCTGCCTCCTCATGTCACCCACTGTCTCCTTGTGACCCTCTTGCTGAGAGCTTTGAAATCTGGCTCTCTTCTTCCTCTTCCTCCAGCTCGGTGTTTAACAGCCACGTGGATGAACGGCCTCTCAAACTGCTTCCTCGGTTTCAAGATCTCCTTCGCTCCACTGCCCTTCACTTTCACCTCCCATGGGAAGGTGATCTTCCCCACGCAAAGTGCCCCCCTCCGAGCTCTTCGATGCCTGTGTTTCACGCTGTGCTCACAACGCCCATCCTTCTGACTCCTGGCCCTCTCACTCCACCACACATGCTACTTCTCAACAAACACCAAGAGGTCCTCCGTCCCTCTGTTTCTTCCCAGTCAGCTCCGAGTTGTGACAAATGATTGTGCCACCAGAGGAGGCAAGAAAGGGCTGAAGCCAAACCTGCACTTGGCGTAGCAAGCTGTGCACTCAGGCAGGGTGATGCCCCCAAAGAGGGAGCACATTTTTGTTATTTTATTTTTGAGTCAGTCTCACTCTGTCACCCGGGCCAGAGTGCAGTGGGACCATCATGGCTCATCACAGCCTAGACCTCCTGGGCTCAGGTGATCCTCTTGCCTCAGTCTCCCGAGTAGCTGGGACTACAGGTGTGTGCCACCACACCTGAACACTTTCTTTGATTTTTTTTTTTTCTTTGTAGAGTCGAGGTCTCACTATGTTGCCCAGGCTGGTCTTGAACTCCTGGGCTCTAGCAACCCTCTCACCTTGGCCTCCCAAAGTGCTGAGATTACAGGTGTGAGCTACAACACCGAGCCACGTTTTTCTTCTTATAAAGGACAAACCTTGCCAAGTGCTACAGAACTGCATATGCTTGGAAGGATATTTTAAAAGATGTTTTGAAGGCACCATGTAGGCTACCAGCACAGTGCTATACCCTATAGGAGAGGTTGTCCAAGCCTTGGGACTCTTTCTACATTTTGATGGTTCCCCACAGTGCAAATACCAACCGTCGGACAGGGATGCAGAGTGGAAGGAAGACAAAACACACACCCTCTCTCTCTCTCTCTCTCTCTCTCTCTCTCTCTCTCACACACACACAAACACACACACACATACACACACACACACACACACATTTATTTCTCAGCCTCCCCTGATCTCTTGCTGCTGGGGCAGATATGCAACTTTGGTTCCACCTGACTTGGACTCAAAACTTCTCCAGGGAAGGCAGAGCGGGGGCATCTGTGCTGCGGGGAGGAAGGTGGCAGCGGGGGTCTGGCTGTAGAGCGGGCAGCTGTGGCAGCCGGGCCCTGAGTGGCAGCTTTGTGATGACGGCGGAGGCTCAGCTCCTTGGATGGGCCAGCTCCGCCGCGGGTGGTGGGACGTCGTTCCTGGAAGCTCAGCCAAGAGTCTGTTTCTGTACACCTCTCAGTGATTTTTCGAGCTATCTATATCCCTTTCTGCTAAACAAGCTGGAGCAGATTCTGCTCTCTCTAAGAGAACACTGGAACACGAGCTGACACAAGCCCCTCCTAGCCTCTCACCCTTCCCTTCCGACCCACGTCCTGTGATCCTCTGAACTACTCCCCTCTCACCACCCTTCGGGTCTTCTCCCGCCCCCAGCCCTCCTATCCTCTCTTCCTGCCTCTGGGCATCGAGCAGTTTGGGGGCTGTGTGACATCGCCAGCAGGCGGCCACCGCTGGTGTCTCGGCCTCAGCAGGGTCTGGGTGCATGCTCAGTGCCGTCACCCGTCTGTGCTCTCATGGCATCCCTCTCCTGTCCTCTTCAACGACTTCACATGTTCACCGCTCCCTCCAGACCTGGCCGTCTGCACTCTGAGCAGAGCGCCCTTGACTTCCTGCCTCCACTCACCGGCTTCCCCTCGCCCTGGCAATCTGTGTGTTTGACCTTCCAGGGTCAGAGCTTGGTGTCCCTTCTCCTCCTGAAAGGAAACCTCATCGCAGGGCCTCTCGCCGGCTTGCCCTCCACCCTCTCTGGGACCTTCCTTCATCTGCCACTACGGCTTGCTCCTGCCTTTTCTGAGGTTCTTTCTCTTGCCAAAAAAATAACTGAAAAACATCTAGTAAGTTTGCGTGTTAGTTAATTATTTTGTATGCAAATCGCTTACAAATCTGTCCTTAAACTGAGTTAAGGGTGTATTTAAAAAAGAAAGAAAGCCAGGCTCGGTGGCTCAGCCTGTAATCCCGAGCCTTTGGGAGGCTGAGGTGAGTGGATTGCCTGAGCCCGCGGGTTCGAGACCCGCCTGGGCAGCAAGACCTTCATCTCTACAGTCAATCAAAAAATCAGCCGGGCATGGTAGCGCGTGCCTGTAGTTCCAGCTACTCGGAAGGCTGAGGCTGAAGGATCGCCGGAGCCCAGCCAGTTGAGGCTGCAGTGGCAGGGAGCGGCCACTGCACTCCAGTCCCGGCAACAGAGTTAGACTCCAACTCAAAAAAAAAAGAAAAGAAAAAAGAGTGGAGGTTGAAGACAGTGAATCTTATCTGCAATTTTTTTGGTGGGATGGGTTGGGAGCAGGTAAATGGATTCGCGGGCAGCCAGCAAAGATGGCCATGCTGGGCCTTCTGTCCGTGAATAGGTTAAAAAGGAATGTCAAAGAAAACAATTTCCATTGTGTAAAGATGCTTTGAGAACGCCTGGAGGGTCTGCCAGAGGAGCTCAGGTTCCAGGCTCTTCCTGTGATGACAGCAAGAGTCCTCCCATCAGTGCCTCTGTTAGGGTTTCCAACTCTGGCACCTCTCGTCCTGCTCAAATACTCACCACCCTCAAAAATATCATTTTCCTTTGGCCCTCCCCTGCCAGCAACCCTCCAATTTCTTCTTCATTTTTCGAGTCAGGTTCTCACTTTGTCACCCAGGCTGGAGTGCAGTGGCGTGATCATGGCTACCGCAGCCTTGGCCTCCTGGGCTCAGGTGATCCCCCTCAGCCTCTCAAATAGCTGGCACTACTGGCATGCACCACCACACCCGGCTCGTTTTTTTTATTTTTAATTTTGTAGAGACAAGGTCTCGCTATATTGCCCAGGCCGGTCTTGAACTCCTAGTTGCAAGCAGCCCTCCTGACTCGACCTCCCGAATTGCTGAGATTACAGGCATGAGCCCAGCCTCCTTCAACTTCTTATTCAAACGTCTCTGAAAACGTATCTCTCCTTTGCTTCCTCACCTCTCCTTACCTCCTTATTCCACATCTGTCTTCTGAACCCATCATTCCACCAAAACGCCCATGCGAAGATAATTCATGACCTGTATACCAAACACAGGAGACAAGTTTTGGTCAAGGGGTCCCCACCCTGAATCTGTGGCCTGTAGGACCGGGATGCACAGCAGGAGGTGAGCAGCAAGTGAAACTTCATCTGTATTTACAGCTGTTCCCCATCGCGCATATTACCGCCTGATCTCTACCTCCTGCCAGATCAGCACCGAAAAGCCTGCTTCCATTTCCAAAGTTCTATCTTTGTGAAGCTGGGTTTTCCACAGCGACAGCAACTAAAAACAAGATTACAGAGTAGACTGGACACAAGCAACACACGTCGGGTGTCACCGTCTCCCACCACCCTGAGATGAGACCATCCAGTTGCAGGAAAACAAGCTCAGGGCTCCTACTGATCTGCACTATGGTGAGCTGTATAGTTATTTCATTACCTGTTGCAATGTAATAACAATAGAAATAAAGTGCACAATAAATGTAATGTGCTTGAATCATCCTGAAACCATACCCCCCCACCCCTCTCTGGTCTGTGGAAAAATTGTCTTCTGTGAAACTGGTCCCTGATGACAAAAAGGTTGGGGGCCACTGTTTTAACCCTATTATTCCTGTTGCCTGATATTTTGGGGCTCCCATGATCCCTGCCAGTCCTGGTTCTTCATGGCCATCCATGATCATTGAAGGGATATCTCGTTTCTTCCCATCAGAGCCTTGGATGTTGGCATTCCCTGGGGTTTTTCTTGGCCAGTTCTCTTCCCTCTGGACTCTCAGTATCACCTACTGTCATTTTTACAGCTAATGACTGTATGCTAGTGATTCCCAAATCTGCCAACTCTTGCTAGGAAATTATACAGAAGAAAATTATAGTCAAGTGGAGGGGAGAGGTTTTTTTTCCTCCTAAGACAGAAACACGAGCACTTCCCTGAACTCTTGTCATTTCTTATCCACCTTTCACTGGGTGGTTACTCAGATGTTGACGAGGAGGCAGCACAATCTGCTAAGATGACAGCGGAGCTCCACTTTGCCCAAGTCACTCCTCCTCTTCTGCAGGGGCTTCAGAATGAAGCCTGGGCAGTGGCTGTCTTGATTCATCCATCTGTTGTTTCATGAGGTCCTCTGTAAATATCGACACTAGTTAGGCACGATACAGGCAGGGGTAGGCTCTCTGCCCCTGGAGTGCCACTCTCACTCAGACGGGCTGGGGTGGGCCTCGGGAATGGCAGTGGCCTCTTGTGTCAACAGTCCACTCAGTCAGGACACCCATGAGCCATTTTTCTGCTATTAAAGCATAATTTGGGTGCTCCATTGATGCAACATCAGGTAAAGAGGCTTCTTGAGGGGCTGGTATTGCAGTTTACAATTTTTGTACCCAGAATTTGTTCTGGGAGCAGTGATGATAGAATACCACGGAGCCCAGCTAGAGGGACATGATGCTCTAAGAAGATATCCTTCTTCCCATGGTACCACCACTTCTCAGAGACCACCCCCTTCCACTTTTCCCGACTGTGTGAGTTATCTCTATCGTCTCCCCGAGCTTTCAATCACCCTGTGGTATAGTATTTTCTTGTTCTCCACCATCTTGTTTATGTGACTTTCTCCTTGAAGGCAGAAGCCATGGGCTACACAGGACACATATGGCACATTTCTAGTGAGAAAAGAAACAGAGGAAAGAGTCCAGGCCTGGAGACAGAAAGATCACAAACTCTGAGAAGGAACAGCCTGCTCAGTCATGTACAGATTGCATGACCTTGGGGTAATTCTTTCTCTGGAACTGCACTTGGTTAACTAAAATGTGGGAACAGTAATTCACTTTATCATACGTTGGTTGCAAAAATTAAGTGAGAAATCACAGGTAGAGCACTTGGGATTTATTAAATGTTTCCAAATGGCAGCTGTTGGTAGTATCATTAATAGGTGCTTAATAAATATTTCTTGTTCCTATTGCTTCCTTATTTCTCTCTGGAGAATCCACTCAGTCTTGTGATTTGCCTACTGCATCTACACAGTGAATAATTTCTCTTCCAAACTCTCTAATGTCTGTACAACACACTTGGGGCATTTATCATTCCTGATGAATATTGATGCCGATATTTTTATGTTTATGGGTTGTGTCCTGTACTTAAGTGTACGGTTTTTGAAGTTGGGATTCTGTTTGATAGCATTAGAATCTCTACTGGTTTACACCGTGTCCCATTCATAGTAGATGCTCAGTGGTATCATATTTGGTGACACAGATGAGTAACCTCTCACCTTAGAATATAGCCAGACTCATGCTGCAGTGAAAATGCCCCCTTAACCTTCACTCTAAATTCTACTTTCTCCCTGCCCTTTGCATTCTTTATGCAGCCTTGACCCCACCCAGGCAGGGCCTACTGTGGTAGCCCAAGCTAGAACAGATTGCTGTGCAAATACTTGGCAAAGTAACGATCTATTTGTGGATAAGCAGAAATTGGCTGTATCCCCAGTAGAGTTTTGAATTGTCACTATTAACACCCATGAGTCACTAACATGGTGGGCTGAGTGATTTTTCTGCTAAGCTTATAGGGTATATCATACTAAAAATGCCACTGGCTTAGCCTGTTTTCTGTTGCTATAACAGAATGCCACAGAATGGGTAATTTATAAAGAAAAGAAACTTACCTCTCACAGTTCTGGAGGCTGGGAAGTCAAGAGCACAGCACTGGCGTCTGGTGAGGGCCATCTCATGCAGAAGCACAGAAGGCGGGTGTACAGGAGACACAGGAAGTCAGGCAAAACTCATTCTTTGGACCAGAGACCCACTCCTGAGATAGGAGCACCCGTCCATTCATGAGGGTGGAGCTTTCACGGCCGCCTCACCTCTTAATACTCTGACAATAGCAATTGATTTTCCAACACGTGAACTCTGTGGAACACAGGCGTTTACAATCCTGTCTGTCTTTATTAGCGTCTGCTCCATTGATGTCACAGATGTTTAAATAAGCTTCTTTCTTTTTGACCAAACACAAAGGGACTTTACATAACACCTGGACCCACATATGGGTTCTGTTGGGGTAACAAATCCAGAGGTGTTGTTTTTCTTTTTATGGCTTCCAGGTCGAGTGATGGTATGATGAGCAAAGTGAAGGAGGAAAATAAGACAAATACTGTGCTTCTACTCCCTCAGCCAGATTTGATCTTGCATTCTACAAATAGAAGCAGCAGGGATTGGATGGAGGAGCAGATGAGCAGAGAGACCCTTAACCCAGTGGAATTTCAGCTTCAGAAAAGGATACTTCGTTGGCCATGTTGCTTCCTGTCCACCTTCCAGATCTCTCACAAATTCCTAACCTTGACCTGCTCTACTCTGGGACATATAGGGAAGTGTATTCTGACAAGTATGGTTCCAGCTTAGCTAAACTGATGCAGTATAAAGCGACCATAGAGAGTCACTTGGTTAGCATCCTAGAAAAAGGAAAGCCTTAGAAGAGAGAAAATATCAACGATATCTTGCAGCTGTAAAAGTAACATACTCCCTTTGTAATTAATAAACACTCTGTAGGTAATACTTTGAGATGGTATGGTAATCCTGATGCTCAATGAAATTTACCCAGTAGTTCCAGTCATTTTGCATTCCCAGCAGCAGTGGATAAGAGTTCCTATTGTTTTGCATCTTCACCAGCATTTGGTGTTGTTGGTGTTTTGGATTTTGGTTATTTAATAGATGTGTAGTGGTACCTTATGGTTCTTTTAATTTGAAATTCTCTAATGATATATGATGTGGAATATATTTTTAAGTGCTAATTTGCCATCTATATATCTTCTTTGGTGAGATATCTATTCAAGTCATTTGATCACCTTAAAAAAATACACATTATATATGTATAATATTTATTTACTTGTGAAAATTTTAAAATATTACTCTACCAATACATTATTTATTATATAAAACGTACAAAAATAAAACCTTGAAAAGTGTGAGAGGAGGTGAAATTATATTTTAAGATTATTTAGGTTATTAAATAATAGTAAATACTTTTTGCTTTCACAAAAATATTACCAATAATTTAGAGGGTACAAAATGATATAAATTTCTTCATTATTTTTTTCTTTTACTGATGCATAATATTTTATATATTTACAGGGTACATGTTTTTTATATACATAGAGTGTGTAAATGATCGAGTCAGGGCATTTGTGGTATCCATTGCTTGGGTATTTATCATTCCTATGTGTTGGTAACATTTCAAGTCCTCTCTTCTACATTGAAATACACAATGTTTCTTGTTGCTAACTATAGTAACCTTCGTCTGCTGTCAAACATTATAACTTATTTCTTCTCTCTAACTATAAGTTTGTACTCATTTACCAACCTCTCTTTATTTCTCCCTCCAACGTTTGCCCATTTTAAAATCGTGTTGTTTGTTTTCCTGTTGAGTCTTAAGAGGGCTTTTTTGGGGTATATTTAGATAACAGTTCTTTATCAGATGTGTCCTTTGCAAATTTATTCTGCCAGTCTGTAGCTCATCTCATTCTCTTAGCATTGTCTTTCACAGAGCATAAGGTTTTAATTTTAATGAACTCCAGTGTATTGATGATTTCTTTCATGGATTAAGCCTTTGATGATATGTCTAAAAATCACTGCCATACCCAAGGTCAGCTAGGTTTTCTCCTCTGTTATCTTCCAAGAATTTATAGTTTTGTGTTTTACATTTTGGTTTATGATCTATTTTGAGTTAATTTTTGCAAAAGGTATAAAGTTTGCATCTAGATTTATTTATTTATTTTTGCATGTGAATATTCGATTGTTCCAGCACCATTTGTTGAAAAGACTACCTTTCCTCCATTGCATTATCTTTGTTCCTTTGTAAAAATCAGTTGATCATATTTACAGGGGTCTATTCCTGGGGGTCTCTATTCTGTTCCATTGATCTATTTGTCTATTTTTTACCGATAGCACACTGTCTTGATTATGATAGCCTTATAGTGAGCCTTGAAGTCAGAGAGTCCTCTGGCTTTTTTTTCTCCTTCAATATTATGTTATTGGTTATTCTGGGATTTATGCCTCTACAAAATAACTTGCTGGGATGTTGTTTGGGATTACGTTAACTCTGTAGATCCAGTTGGGAAGAACTGACACCTTGATGTCTCTCGTAAATACTTTTTGCTTTCACAAAGTCTTCCTTTTCATGAAAACGGAATATGTATCCATTTATCTAGTTCTTCTTTTGTGTCTTTCATCAGAGGTTTGTAGTTTTCCTCATATAGATCTTGTACATATTTTGTTAGATTTGTAACTAAGTATTTCACAAATAGTAATGTGGTTTTTATTGTTGTTGTTGTTTTTAGTGAGAAAGCAGGATTTATTGAGAGGACAGAAAAGTTCCCACAGTGGGAGGGGACCCCCAAGGGGTTGCCTGGTAATGTGTTTTTAATTTCAAATTTCACTTGTTTATTGTTGGTGTACATTGCTATTGACTTTTGCATATTGCCCTTGTTTTCTGCAAACTGGCTCTGTAGTTGTTTAGTTCCAGGAGGTTTTCTTGTTGCTGTTATTGTTGCTCTTTAAGATTTTCTGCATAGATGATCATGTCATTAGGGAACAAAGACAGTTACATTTCTTCCTTCTCAATTTATATAAATTGTATTTACTCTTCTTGTTTGGATTCATTGACTAGGACTTCCAGCACGTGTTGAAAGCAATGGTGAGGGGGACGTTTCCCTTGTTCCTAAGTTTGGTTAATTTTTTATATTTGTGTTCAATCTTAGGCTTTACTTCAAAAAAAAAAAATCTTCTGCATGTGGTCAGCCAGTTTTCTGTAAAACCTCAAACTATAAGAAACTTAGAAAACGCAGGAGACACCCTTATGGATACTGGAACTAGCAACCAATTCCTGATCAAAACCCCAAGTGCTGGCCGGGTGCAGTGGCTCAAGCCTGTAATCTCAGCACTTTGGGAGGCTGAGGTGAGAGGACTGGCTGAGCCCATGGGTTGGAGACCAGCATGGACAACCTGATGAGACCTCAGCTCTATAATAAATCAGAAAATTAGCAAGGCATGGTAGTGCGCACCTGTAGTTCTGGCTACTTGGAAGGCTGAGGTGGAAGGATTGCCTGAGTTCAGCAGGTTGATGCTGGGGTGACTGTGAGCGTGCCACTGCATTCCAGAGTGAGACTCCAACTCAAAAAGAAAAAAAGAAAAGAAAAAAATCCAAGTGTCCATACCATAAGAGATAAGATAGACAAACGGGACCTCATCAAACCGACAAGCTTCTGCAAAACTAAAGAAACCATCAAGAGAGCAGGGCAACAGCCCACGGACTGGGAAAAAATATTTGCCAACTGTATATCTGACAAAGGCCTAACATCTGGGATCTACAAGGAACTCAAACGTGCTGAAAGGAAAAAACAAACAGTCCCATTAAAAACTGAGTAAAAGACATGAATAGACACTTCTTAAAAGAAGATATACGTGCAGCCAACAGACACATGAAAACATGCTCAGCCTCACTCATCATCAGAGAAATGCAAATCAAAACCACACTGAGATACCACCTAACCCCAATAAGAATGGCCATCATTAATAAAACAAACAATAACAGATGCTGGTGAGGATGCAGAGAAAAAGGGACTCTTCTACACTGCTGGTGGGAATGCAAATTAGTGCAACCTCTCTGGAATACAGTGTGGCAATTTCTGAAAGAACTAGAAATTCACCTTCCATATGACCCAGCAATTCCCCTATCGGGAATATACTTGGAGGAACCCAAATCATTCTACAAAAAAGATACCTGCACACGTATGTTTGTTGCAGTTCTATTCACAATAGCAAAAACATGGAACCAACTATGTTGCCCATCGAAACTGGACTGGATAAAAAACTGTGGTACATATACACAATGGAATATTATACAGCCATAAAGAACATATGGACTTCGCAGCAATTTGGATGGATTTGAAGTTGATCATACTCAGTGATCTATCACAGAAACAAATAACAGAGTACCATATGTTCTCACTCATAAATGGACCTTGAACAGTTATAATACTATAAGAAAGGGATTGGCAGTAGTGGGAAACTGTCGGTGGGGGAGGTGGGATTGGCAGTTGAGGGAAACTGCTAGGGAAGGGAGGAGTATACCTCATCAACAAGGGTACCTGCATAATCAACATTTGTGTACCTAACCCTGAATTGTGCCCCACATCTGTATAATAAAAAAGAAGAGGAAGAAGAAGAAGAAAGGCCTAACATCTAGGATCTACAAGGAACTCAAATGTGCCGAAAAGAAAAAAAACAAACAACCCCATTACAAAGTGGGCAAAAGATATAAACAGACACTTCTCAAAAGAAGATATACAAGCAGGCAACAGATACATGAAAAAATGCTCAGCCTCACTAGTCATCAAAGAAATGCAAATTAAAACCACACTGAGATGCCCCCTAACTCCAGTCAGGATGGCCATCATCAATAACTCAAAAAACAACAGATGCTGGAGAGGATGTGGGGAAAAGGGAACATTTCTACACTGTTGGTGGGAGTGTAAACTAGTACAACCTCTGTGGAAAAAAAAGTTTGGCAATTCCTAAACGGTCGAAAAATCAACCTTCCATACAACCCCGTAATCCTCCTACTGGGAATATATCCAGAGGAACTCAAGTCACTCTACAAAAAAGACAGCTGCACATGCATGTCTATTGCAGCAAAAACATGGAATCGACTGTGTTGCCCACTGAAAGAAGACCGGATTTTTAAAATGTGGTATAGATACATGATGGAATATTACGCAGCCACAAAGAAGGACAAAATTATGAACTTCCCAGCAACTTGGATGGACTTAGAGTCTATAATACTGAGTGATCTATCACAGAAACAAAGAACTGAGTATCACATGTTCTCACTCATAAGCGGACCTTGAACTATTATCGTAATATTATAAGAAAAGGATTGGCAGTAGTTGAGAAACTGCCGGGGGCGAGGGGTGTGATGGAGGTGGGAGGTGAGATTGGCA
Source organism: Cephalopachus bancanus (assembly GCA_027257055.1). NCBI lineage: Eukaryota > Metazoa > Chordata > Mammalia > Primates > Tarsiidae > Cephalopachus > Cephalopachus bancanus. Next base: position 1,998,732 of record JAPVLO010000406.1, on the reverse strand, counting down.
GTAGTGGGAAACTGCCAGGGGAGGGGGGGCACATCTCATCAACAAGGGTACCTGCATAAAGAACATTTGTATACCTACCCCTGAATTGTACCTCACATCTTTTTTTTTTTTTTGAGTTGGAGTCTCACTCTGTCACCCGGACTAGAGTGCAGTGGCCGCTCCCGGCCACCACAGCCTCGACCTGCTGGGCTCCGGCAATCCTTCCGCCTCAGCCTTCCGAGTAGCCGGAATTACAGGCACGCGCTACCACGCCCGGCTGATTTTTTGATTTATTGTAGAGATGAGGTCTCGCTGCCCAGGCGGGTCTCAAACCTGCGGGCTCAGGTGATCCACTCACCTCAGCCTCCCAAAGGCGCAGGATTACAGGCTGAGCCACCAAGCCCGGCTTACCCCACATCTTTAAAATTAAAATTAAAAAATTTTAAAAACCTCTATGCTCATCATTCCTGTCATTCTTATAATTATCCCTTCTGTCTCATCTCATCCACCCTTTCTTGGTAACTAACCATTTTCATTTATTTCTGATTTATATTTCCTGTGTTTGTTTTTTAAAAGAAATAAACAAATATCTATGCTCATATTTTTATTTCCCCTTTATTTGTAAATAAAAGGTGATGTCTTTTATATTCTCTTCTGCACCTCATAGCTATATAGTATTCTATTGTGCAGATGTACCACCATTTATTCAACCAGACTCCTTTGAAAAGGCATTTGGGGGTATTTCCTGTATTTTGCTAATACAAATAATGCTGGAGTTGGATAGCTTTATATCATATTTTGTTTCATATTTGTGGAAGAATGTCTTCAGGGTAAATTCCTAAAAATGTGCTTGTTAGGTCAAACAGTAAAGGCAAATTCTCAAGAAATTTAATTTTTACTATCTTGATAGGTGAGAAATGGTATCTCAAAGTGAATTTAGTTTTAATTTCTCTCATAGTAAAGTTGAGCACATTTTTATATGCTAAGACACACCCTCATTTCTTGAATGGACTGTTATAGTAGCCTCCTGACTGGGAATATACCAAGAGAAAATAACTTCGTTCTTTTCTAATTTTCTGAAATTCCGCTAGAGAATTCTTGTAAACAAAAGCAATCTAATCATGAAACACACTTGGTAAATGTCATCCAATTATGTTCATTGTTTATAGAAAAAAAATCTAAGCTTTTATAGCCAGGTGTACACAAAACTTTATAATCAGTTCCCTGTCTGCCTTGATTCCAGTCTCTCATCTCTGTGTATCCCTTCTCCACTGACTCCAAATATGTCTTTAAGATTTTCAGTATGCCATTCCTTCTTGAAATCCTCTTCCCCTTACTTACCAGAAAACCCCTACCCACACTTCAAAGCCCAGTTCAAATGACATCTTCTCGAAAGTTTTTCTTAACTTCCTCATTAGAGCTATCCATCCCTCTGGATTCTTATAGAACTTTGCAGCACTGGCCCCTACACAGGCATTCATCAGACTATACCATAATTATTTCTGTTTAAGGCCTTCTTCACTATTCTTTGATCCCAGGGACTTAGTTTACATGTCTGTCCCCAATTTCAAGCACTGTCCTGGTTATATAGGGAGTGCTAAATGAATATTTGCTTAATGAGCAAATAAATGACAAGTAGGATTTCATCCTCCTGGTTTTTCCTGATTAAAAAAAATATGATATTTTCTCTTTCTCTCCTCTGGGCTTGCCTTTTTATAGGATGCTAATGTATAGGTTTAGATGCTTAGTAGGTATGATGAGGCTTGTGCGAGTTTCACAGTTTACCACCACCTGATCTCCTAGGCTAACTGGGTTGTCAGTTATTGAATCTTGGGGCTGGAAGGGAGGTTGAGGAATCATTTGGTCCCTCCTTTTCTTCAAGGCAGGACGTGAGCTTCTGCCCCATTGTGAGAGGGAAGAGAGGATGGTGTGATTTCAGAGCTCAACATCCTCTCAGTGGACACCTTTCCTTTCAAATATGGGTCCAGAATGGGTCATGGGATAATTGACATTAAATTTTAAGTAGATGTCTTTTTAAGGTCAAAGAAAGTGCAAATGCCTCATCACCAACATTATCCTACCTTCCTGCAAATCTTTTCAATGAAGACTATGGTATATGTATGACTAGAATATCCAGAGAACACAGCAGAGGGCATTTTAACTGCCCATCCCTTTTCATTGTCTGATTCCTGTTCTCTTGCATTATTACAATTGTAACCGTCCTCATAACCATGAAATACTGAGCTTTTATGGCACCTGTACTGCTGTGATTCAGTTGGAAACTGGCATTTGAGTCCCACTCTCCAAACCCTATCAAGATAGTGGTTTCTCACTATTACCTAAGGAAGATTCATGGATCAGTGTTTTAAAACAGCAGATTTCCCCCCTTAAATCAACTTGAATGCGTGTTTCACCTGTTCCCCTTCCCCTCCAATATAAATAGATCAACTGTTGCACGAGCCCCATAAGGAAGACGTCTTAGCAGTTTGGAAGGTGCCTGATGCTGCGTCGCACATTAGGGAGCAACTGTTGTCATACATCTTTAATCCTGAACTGAGTTTGTTGTGCTTACTCTGAAGAACAGTACAACCTGGAAAACTGCCCGGAGAGACGCAAATGATATTTGCATTCACTGTAGGATGTAATTTATTCAAACAGGTACTGCGCCAGATACTCAAGATAGGGCATGGTCCTTGCCTTCATGAGCTAATTTTCTACTGGAAGAGCAGAAAAATAAAGGAAATGAATAGATAAAACAATAAAACAGGTGAAGGAAGCAAGCGAGAGGATGAAGCAGAGATGCATAGGAGTGACTTACTTTTGATAGGTTGATTGGAGATGGTCTCCCTAGGGAGGTGATGTTTGTGTCCAGACCTGAAGGAAAGGAAGGGACCAGCCAGATAAACAGCAAGACAGACACCTTTCTGCACATACATACAGATCCGAAGTAGGACAGGCATGGTGGATCACGCCTGTAATCCCAGCATTTTTGGAGGCTGAGGCGGGAGGATTACCTGAGCTCAGGAGTTTGAGACCAGCCTGGGCAACATAGTGAGACTACGTCTCTGCAAAAAAATTAAAAAAATTAGCCAAGTATGGTGACGTACACCTGTAGTCTCAGGTACTCAGAAGGCTGAAGCGGAAGGATCACCAGAGCCCAGGTGGTCAAGGCTGTGGTGAGCTGTGTTCATGCCAGTGCACTCCAGTCTGGGCCCTAACACCAAGAAAAAAAAGCATTCATGCCTGTGATTCCAGCTACTTGGAAGGCTGATGTGGAAGGATCGCCTGAGCCAGGTCGAGGCTGCAGTGGCCGTGAGCATGCCACTGCACACCAGCCTGAGCAACGGAGTGAGACTCCAACTCGGAAAAAAGAAAAAAAAAAAAAGTGGTACATATACATGAGGGAATATTACGCAGTCATAAAGAAGAACAAAATTATGGACTTCGCAGCAACTTTGATGGATTTAGAGTCTATAATATTCAGTGATTTACCACAGAAACAGAACTGAGTACCACATGTTCTCTCTCATAAGCGAACCCTGAACATTTGCCATAATACTATAAGAAAAGGATTGGCAGTAGCTGGAAACTGCCAGGGGAGGGAGGGGGTGAGCATAACATAACATCAATAAAGGTAACTGATCTCAAACCAGGAGAATTGGGAACCAAAGGGAGGCCCAAACTTTACCTGTACAATGACCTTGTATCCCTAATCCTGAATTGTACACCACATCTTAAAAAAAAAAACGGAAAGCAGCAAAGACTTTGGATTTTTTTTTTTTTTGAGTTGGAGTCTCACTCTGTCACCCAGACTGGAGTGCAGTGACCACTCCCAGCCACAGCAGCTTTGACCTGCTGGGCTCCAGCGATCCTTCCACCTCAGCCTTCTGAGTAGCCGGAATTACAGGCACGCACTACCACGCCCGGCTGATTTTTTGATTTATTGTAGAGATGAGGTCTCGCTGCCCAGGCGGGTCTCGAACCTGCGGGCTCAGGCAATCCACTCACCTCAGTGGCATTTGTATTTCAATCTGAAGGTAATGAGAAGGCACTGTAGGGTTTTACCTGACCTGATTTATCATTCACGAAAATAACTTCTATGGCTTTGAGGAGAAACAATTGGAGGTGCAAGACTGGAAGGAGGGAAACCAATGAGGGGCCTTGTGTAACCAGGAAGACGTGGCATATTTGAGTAAGGAGATGGCAAAGATGGAAAGAAATGGATGGATCAAGAAATATCTTGAATGTGAAGTGACTGGGTCTTAGGAATAGACTGGATATCATAGGATGAGAAAACAGGGGGAATCAGATAATTTCTAGACTTCTCCAATTTTGAGCAGCTAGGTAGATGGTGGCACTCATATTTTCTTTCTTAAAATTACCTTTACTGCCGGGCTCGGTGGCTCAGCCTGTCATCCCGTGCCTTTGGGAGGCTGAGGTGAGTGGATGGCCTGAGCCCGCGGGTTCGAGACCCGCCTGGGCAGCGAGACCTCATCTCTACAATAAATCAAAAAATCAGCCGGGTGTGGTAGCGCGTGCCTGTAGTTCCAGCTACTGGGAAGGCTGAGGCGGAAGGATCGCCGGACCCCAGCAGGTCGAGGCTGTGGTGGCTGGGAGCGGACATTACACTCCAGTCTGGGCGACAGAGTGAGACTCCAACTCAAAAATAAATAAAATAAATAAATAAATAAATAAAACAGTCAATTTCGTGTTGTATATATCTCAACATAACCAAAAGAAGGAAATTTTTAAAGAATGAACTAAAACAGAATGATATATGAAAACCAGCCAACCAGCCAACCAAAAGTCGTAGCTGAGAATAGGTAACAGAGCTATAGAAACCTGCTTTGTTAATTTAGTCTGGTTTACACGCCCTTACTCCCACACCTATCCCACCTCGTCCCCTCCTCTGTCTCGCCCATCCCTTCTTCCATGGTGTTTTGCTTTCCTTTTTTTAAATTTATTTTTAATCTTAAAGATGTGGGGTATGGGTACATAAGTGGTTGACGTACAGGAGAAGCTTGGCCTCCCATTAGCCTCTCTTTGCCTGAATTGGGATCACGCACCCTTATTGATGTTGTGTTCCCTCCCTCCCTCCCACTATGGCCAATCCCTTTCTTGTAGTATTATGATGGGTGTTCAGGGTCCACTTATGAGTGAGAACACACGGTACTCAGTTCTTTGTTTCTGTTATTTTTTATTGTTTGAGTCAGTCTCACTCCATTGCCCAGGCTGGAGTACAGTGCCACAATCATGACTACTGCAGCCTTGACTTCCTGGGCTGAGGTGATCCTTCTACCTCAGCCTACTGAGTAGTTGGGACTACAGGCATGCACCACCAGGCCCAGGTAATTTTTTTTATTTTTTATTTTTGTAGAGACAAGGTCTCACTGTGTTGCCCAGGCTGGTCTTGAACTCCTAGGCTCAATCTTCCAGCTGGGATTACAGGTGTGAGCTATTATGCCCAACTGTTTTCGTTATGAAGGTGGGTGTGGTGTAGGGAGAAAATAAACCAATGTACTTCAATTTCTATTTCCCTGCTCCCTGAATTCTCCGGGCAAGAAGGTGACTCTTCAACCAACAGAGCAGGGTGGATTTGAGGCCAGTAACTTCAGAGGCTAGTCATAAAAGCCACGCAACATCTGCCTTTTTGGAGCCTCACGTAAGAGGTCTCACTACTCTGAGGCTGCCTTGCTGTGAGGAATCTCCAGCTGTACACTGAGGTCACATGGAAACACACTGGTCGACAATGCCAGCTGAGTCACTGCAGCTGAAGTGCCAAACACGCAGGTGAAGACATCTTCAGATTTTTCCAGCCCCAAGCCTTTTGAGTCACACACTGCCAATCCAATCCTCCCAGCTGGGGTTCCAGACATCAATGAGCAGAGATAAGCCATCCCTTGGGTGTCTTGTCCAAATCCCCAACCCACAGAATCTGTGAGCATGAGAAAATGAATGTGGTTTTATGCCAGTAGGCTTTGGGGTGATACTTGTAATTTTGGTGACATTGACAGGTTGCTCTCCATAGAGGTTACTGTGGTTTTCTCTCCAAACAGAAATGTCCAAGAATATCTGTTTCTCCATAAGTATGGTGCTTTACCAAACTTTGTTTCAAATCTCTATTAAATAAATCAATAGGAATGATATATTACTATAGTCTTATTTTGTTATTATTTTATTATATGATTAAAAGCCCTCTGTATTATTTTATCCTCCTCTTCCTCTTCCTCTGTTTCTGTCCATGGCCCATTTTCCTACTGAACTATAGTCTTTTAACTTTTTATTTGTTCTACTCTGTGTAGTGAAGATATTAACCCTTCGACTATAGTGTGAATTTAAAATATCTCAGTTTTTTCTTAATGTTCTTTTTAAAAAAATTCATGTTGTCAAATTGCTCAATCTTTTCCTTTAAGGTATCTAAATTTTATGGCATTTGTACCATGACATATAGATTGCAAGTATTATACAACTGCAAGAAACCAAAAGTCTAAACACAGTGGCTCAAGTAAATAGGATTTTATTTTTTTCATTGCATAGTGAGATGTCTAGAGATAGGTAGTTGTTAGCATTGGTTCAAGCTGTTCAACAATGTCAGGGCTAAGTATCTTATTCTCTCTCTTGGTCTTTCCCTTCTAGTCCCAAGAGAATTTCTACAGAACTAACCTTTCAAAGGAGATGGGGGTGTCAGTGTGTCTGTCCATTTTTATTGAGAAAGCAAGAATTTTCCCAGTAGACTTCCACTAATGTCAATTGACCAAAATCAAGCTATGTAGACACCATAGCTGCAAGGGAGGCTGGTAAAGTGGAGAACACGGCTGCCGTCATGATCCGTCTTTTGAGGTTGGGCTTATTGTAGCCTTGAACAGAACTAGAGTTTTACTTCAGTGGGGAGAAGAGGGAACTGTAGATATAATAGACAGACAACTCACAGTATCTGGGACACTAGAAAGGGTTTTTCCCACTACAGGATTATAAAAAACAATTTCTTCATGTTTTCTCCAATATTTTTTTTGAATCAGAGTCTCACTCCGTTACCCAGGCTGGAGTGCAGTGGCATGCTCATGGCCACCCCAATGCCGACCTGCTGGACTCTGGCAATTCTTCTGCCTCAGCCTTCCAAACAGCTGGAACTACAGGTGCACGTTACCATGCCCAGCTAATTTTTGATTTATTGTGGAGACGAGGTCTCATCAAGTTGCCTGGGTTGGTCTCGAACCCATAGGCTCAGGCAATCCACTCGCCTCGGCCTCCCAAGGTGCTTGGATTACAGGCTGAGCCACCAAGCCCTGTCTCTCCTAATATTTTTATTTTTCACATTTAAAACTTTTATTCACTTGCGTTTTATTTTATTATTATTAGTTTAAGAGTATAGATCTGCCTGGACTCAGTGGCTCAGTCTGTAATCCCAGCACTCTGGGAGGCTGAGGTGAGTGGATTGCCTGAGCCTGCGGGCTTGAGACCAGCCCAGACAACTTGGCAAGACCTCTCTCTACAATAAATAAATAAATAAATAAATAAATAAATAAATAAATAAGCCAGGGGCGGTAGCAAGTGCTTGTTGTTCTGGCTACTTGGAAGGCTGAGGCAGAAGGATCACCGGAATCCAGCAGGTTGACATTGGGGTGGCCGTGAGAGTGTGCCACTGCACTCTAGTCTGGGTGACAGAGTGAGACTCCAACTCAAAATTTTTTTTTTTCTGAGGGAGAGGAGAGGTGGTTTCTCAGTAGCACTTCACAATTTTCTTGTATATATATATATTTTTCAGTTACTCCTAGGTGTTTGATCTTTTGTCACTATTGTAAATAGGATTTTCCTTCCATTATAAATTCTAAGCAGATGTATTTTGTATACAAAAGACTTTAAGTTTCTGAATATTAATTTTGTATCTAGGCACCTTTAATTTTTTATTATTTATAAATTTTAGTGAATTTTTGTGGGTTCTCCATGCAAACATCAAGTATCACCAATTTTTTTCTTGTTGTCTAATTGATTTGAATAATTCTTCCAGGATAATGTTAAACAGAAATTGAAATAGTGATAGCTGATGGCCTTGTCAATTTATGAATTTAACAGAGAATAAGTAATATATATATATATATATTCCTTGTTCTATATGTATGTAATATTGTATGTGTATCTATATATATGTAACATTGTCAAGACAGTATCCATCTATTCCTGTGATGTTGAGAATTTTTGAGACCGGGCATGGTGGCACACACCTGTAATCCCAGCACTTTGGGAGGCCAAGGTAGGAGGATTGCTTGAGGCCAGGAGTTTGAGACCTGTCTGGGCAACATAGTAAGACCTTGCCTCTATAAAAAATAAAATAATTAGCCAGGCTTGGGTGGTGCATGCCTGTGTTCCCAGCTACTTGGGAGGCTGAGGTGGAAGAATCACTTGAGCCCAGGAGGTTGAGACTGCTATGAGCCATGATGATGCCATTGCACCCAAGCCTGGGCAATGGAGTGAGATCCCGACTCAAAAAACAAAACAAAACAAAAACCCCCAAATACAGAAAGAATTTTTGACAGGTATCTTTTTAAAAGTTTTATTTTGAAAAGTAAAATTAAGATATAAGTCCCTGCATCTTAGATTCATTGACCAGATGGGAGACAGTCCAAGCAGTAAGGAGGACAATGAGACAGGTCAGTGAGAAGAAGACAGTGATGTGATTAAGTTTTTAATAGGGGGAACATTTTCAGAATGGGGTATGTTGCAATGAAACACATTTTTATTTACTGGCAAATAGTATCCATTTCTGAATTGCCCAGATAGCCATCAGATTGAATTTTTGCTCATAACTGAGGATTGAACCCAACATGATATATTTTGAAATGACCCCATATCCTTCCACCTGCCTACACTGCTCAGCCCTTCCTGGAAATGAACATATTTTTAAAAAGTAGTGTTTCCATTCATGTTTGCTTTCTTGTCAGCACCTGTAGATCCTTTTGTAAAGCCTCCTTTTTGATATGAAAAATAATGAGGCTGGGCATGGTGGCTCATGCCTATAATTCTAGCACTTTGGGAGGCTGAAGTGAGAGGATTGCCTGAGCCTACAAGTTTGAGACCAGCCTGGGCAACTTAGCGAGACCTCATCTCTACAATAAATACAAAACTTAGTTGGTGTGGTGACCCGTGCCTGTAGCTACTTGGAAGTCTAAGGTGAAAGGACCACCTGAGCCCAGCAGGTCAAGGCTGCAGTGGCCATGAGTGTGCCACTGCACTCTAGCCTGGGCAATTCAAAAAAAAGAAAAAATAATGAAACTCCTGATTTTGAGTAAACTGAGAAGAAGGATGTAGAGAACATGGAGAAAAAAAATAGAATTTTTGCTTCTGGGAAAGGTTAGTGTAGGCACAACAATGCTGACTGAGGACCTCTTTCGATGGTTTTAAGTTTGCAGAATCAGTGTGTACTGTTATGACTCTCACACTTGCAAAGAGGCAGAAGTCATGCCAGCTACCCCATTCCCAACCCTGAACCAGGTTGGGCTTCGGATCTCAGGAAGCTGACGCCGATTTTTATGTGAGTTTCTACTTCCTGAAGTGAGCTTCAAATGGACTTGACACAAACAACAGGGGCAAAGAATGAAGAATGACTGAACGAGGTTGAATGACTGTGCATGGGTGACTGGTGGCAGAGGAGGACCCAAGAGAATCAGCGTTGATAAGAATCCCGTGTGCTTTACAGTAGCATGAGCTCTCCAGGGAGTTCAAAGGATGCTACAGTATGGTCTGATTACCTCTCCCAGCAACTCTGGACTCTCGGTAATAGGTAGAAAAGAAGCTCTCATCTTTGGTAGTGAAATGCTGGCAGTAGAACAATGAAAGCCCTGTTCTTCTAGCATTCCCCAGACACTGGACAATGGAAACCCCAGTCTTCTCTGGATCCCCTCTCCAGGTGAGGTGACACTGGCCAGGACTCCTCTTGCCCGCCTCTTAGTTGAGTCAGCTTCGGTTTCCCCCTTGTGTTAGAGAAAGTGAATCCCACACTCTTTTAATCTCCGTGGACAATGCTGGCTTTGAGGATTCAGCTGTCCCTCCACTGCCTGCTCTTGATGAAGGGCGAAAAGTGATAAGGTAGAAACTGGACCATTGAGCTGGGCTTGGCGACAAATCAACGACCCAGGCAAACAAGTCTTATCAGCTTTCATTAGATCAATTCTCATCCCTGAACTGTGTAATTCTTCCCAAGCTACAGTCCTTCCCATATCTCTAAATGCAAAGACGCATTGAAAAGTAACCTGCAGGTGTCTGGGCGGGGGATTGGAGGAGGAATGTGTCACTGATAGATGTGGCTTTGGGGGCTGTTAATAGTGACATCTATTATACAGTTTTAAAGGTTCTGAAGGAGCTCAAGTTGCTTATTTTTGTAAAAGTGAAGTGTGGGGGGGGAGTGAAAGGAAGAGGAAAATTTCCCAGAAGTTGAATTTTTCTGGGGTCATTTTGTGTGGCGGCAAAGACTAATACACATTTCTTTCCAAACCCTTGTGTGTATATATATATATAAGAATAATATATATTTCTGAGTCATTAAAAAATAAAAAAATATAAATGTCTTTTTAATAAGCCTAAGAATAACAGTGGTAAAATTTCTGCCCAAAAAAGATTTAATTAATTTTAAAAAGTCATGCAGCCAAGACAATATTGAAGGAGAAGAACAAAGTTAGAGGTCTGACACTACCGAAATTTAAGACTTACTATAAAGCTACAGTAATCAAGACAGTGTGGTATTGGTGAAAAAATCGACAAATAGATCAATGGAACAGACCAAAGAGCCCAGAAATAAACCCACACAAAAGTACTTAACTGATATTTGACAAAGAAACAAAAGTAATACAATGGAAAAAGAATGGTCTTTCAGCAAATGGTGCTGGAATAACTGGACATCCAAATTAAAAAACATAAAAAGAACTGTGACACAGACTTAACACCCTTAACAAAAATTAATTCAAAATGGATCACAGACTTAAATGCAAAATGTAAACTATAAAATTTCTAGACCCTAACATAGAAGAAAGTCTAGATAACCTTAGGTTAGGCAATGACTTTTTTGGTTTTTTTTGAGTTGGAGTCTCACTCTGTTGCCCAGGCTGGAGTGCAGTGGCACGCTCATGGCCACCTCAGCCTCGATGTGCAGGGCTTAGACGATCCTTCTGTCTCAGTCTTCCAAGTAGCTGCAACTACAAAGGCACGCCACCACAACTGGCTAATTTTTGTGATTCACTGTAGAGACGAGGTCTCGCCAAGTTGCCCAGGCTAGTCTCGACCCCCTGGGCTCAGGCAGTCTTCTTGCCTTGGCCTGCCAAAGTGCTGAGATTACAGGCTGAGCCACTGCGCCCAGACAGCAATGACTTTTTAGAGACAACACTAAAGGCATGATCCATGAAAGAAAAAGTTGGCAAGCTGGACTTTTTAAAAATTAAAGCCTTCTGCTCTGTGGAAAACAATGTCAAGAGAAAGAAGATGGGCCACAGACTTGAAGTAAATATTTGCAAAAGGAACATCTAATAAAGGCTTGCTATCCAAAATATACAAATAACTCTTAAAACTCAACAATAAAACAAACAGCCACTTAAAAATGGGCAAAGACTTGGACACCTCACCAAAGAAGATACACAGTTGGCATATAAGCATAAGATGCTCTATATCGTAGGTCATCAGGGAAATGCAAATTAAAACAGCAAGGCGATATCACTACACACCTCTTAGAATGACCAGAATCCAGAACACTGACATCACCACGTGCTGGCAAGGATGTGGAGCAACAAGAACTCTTATTCATTGCTGACAGGAGCGCAAATTGGTGTGTATAGCCACTTTGGAAGACAATTTGGTGGGTTCACACAAAAGTAAACATACTCTTACCATAAGATCCAGCAGCTGCACTTCTTGGAATTTATTCAAAGTAGCTGAAATCTTATGCCCATGCAAAAACCTGTACACAGATGTTTATAGCAACTTTATTCAGAATTGCAAAAACTTGGAAGCAAACAAGATGCCCTTCTGTTGGTGAAAGGATAAACTGTAGTACATTTAGACAATGTAATGTTATTCATCCCTAAAAAGAAATGAGCTATCAAGCCCTGAAAAGACATGGAGGAAATTTAAGTGCATGCATGTATGTCAAAGAAGCCAAACTAAAACGGCCACATATTGTACGATTCCAACTATGTGACATGGAGAAAAGTCAAACTATAGAGGCAGTAGCAAGATCAGCGGTTGCCAGGGATGGAAGGGAGGGAGGCATGAAGGTGGCGCACAGAGGATTTTTAGGGCAGTGAAACTATTCTGTACGATGCAACACTGATGAATACACGACATTACACATTTGTCAAAACCCACAGAACGTACAACATGAAGAGTGACCCTAATGTAAGTGATAGACTTCAGGTGATAATGATGTGTCAATGTAGGTTCAGTAATTGTAACAAATGTGCCACTCTGGTGGGGGATCTTGACAATAGGGGAGGCCATGCACATGTGGGGCCTGGGGGCATATGAGAAATCTCAGCATCTTCTGCTCAATTTTTCTGTAAACCTAAAAGTGCTCTAAAGATAGTCTATTAACCAACCCCCCCAAGACATTCAGGATTTATTTATTTATTTATTTATTTTTTGAGTCGGAGTCTCACGCTGTCACCCAGACTGGAGTGCAGCGGCCGCTCCCGGCCACCGCAGCCTCGACCTGCTGGGTTCCGGCGATCCTTCCGCCTCAGCCTTCCGAGCAGCCAGAATTACAGGCATGTGCTACCACGCCCAGCTGATTTTTTGATTTATTGTAGAGATGAGGTCTCGCTGCCCAGGCGGGTCTCGAACCCGCAGGCTCAGGCAATCCATTCACCTCAGCCTCCCAAAGGTGCGGGATTACAGGCTGAGCCACCGAGCCCGGCTTATTTATTTATTTTTTATTTCTATTTTTGTGTCAGAGTCTCACTCTTTTGCTCAGGCTGGAGTGCAGTGGTACGCTCACGGCCACCGCAGCCTCGACCTGCTGGGCTCAGGTGATCCTTCTGCCTCAGCCTTCCAAGTAACTGGAACCACAGGCATGCACCACCACACCCGGCGAATTTTTGTATTTATTCTAGAGATGAGGTGTCTCCAAGTTGCCCAGGCTGGTGTTGAACCCCTGGGCTCAGGCAATCCTCTCACCTCGACCTCCCAAAGTGGTGGGATTATAGGGATGAGCCACCATGCCCAGCTATTCAGGATTTAAAATAGTAATTTGTTTTCTGAATTTTATGAACACTTCATATCACGATGTCTGACAAATGTTATTACTTCTTCATTAAACATAATTTTAAATTATAAAAATATTAAGTTATAAAAATATTGAAAATTGGATAAGTTTGGGGATTTGGCTAAATATTCTAGTTTTGGGTTTCACTAAGGCTACGGAAATCCAGTATGAGGACCTTATGGATATGAGTTTGGAAAGGGAGTTAGAATATTCTCCTCGAGTTATTTTTCTATTTGACCTGGGGAATAGGTGTTTTCCTTTTTGGAAGAAAGAAACACATTCTCTGACCCTGTGCTTTCTGAATTCTCCCCCGGTACAGATTTATATTAGGCAAAGGTGAGAATGGGCTGGCCACCCCAAGAGTTAAGTTTTTATTGGTGATTGGTGTAAAGGAACAAAGTGGATGCATGACTCTGGGAAGATGAAGATGGTGTGGTGAGGAACTCCACAGAGGCTGCCTTTAGATACAGCTCATTCTGCCTTTTTTTAAATTGACTAGGGAGTGTTTCAGGTGAGCACTTGAGTGGAATCTAGGTTAAGCCTCTGTGCTTTGAACACTGACTCATTGGTAGGGGTTGAGTTGGCAGAGGTTGGGGGTCACCTCAAAGGAAGACTGTGATCATAAGAATTCAGACCCTAGCTGGGCTTGGTGGCTCAGCCTGTAATCCCGCGCCCTTGGGAGGCTGAGGTGAGTGAATTGCTTGAGCCTGCGGGTTCGAGACCCGCCTGGGCAGCGAGACCTCATCTCTACAATAAATCAAAAAATCAGCCGGGCGTGGTAGCGCATGCCTATAATTCCGGCTACTTGGAAGGCTGAGGCGGAAGGATCGCCGGAGCCCAGCAGGACGAGGCTGCGGTGGCCAGAGGCGACTACTGCACTCCAGTCTGGGTGACAGAGTGAGACTCCAACTCAAAAAAAAAAAAAAAAAAAAGAATTCAGACCCTGGAAGCAAGTAGAGAAGCAAGGTGATTTGAAGGAAGGTTCCAGTAGGTGGCTCATACTTAAAGCCACAGGTGGGTTTCAGAAACAGATAGTGGCCAAATACCATGCACAGATTTTGCTTCTACAAAACTGGACAGATGACTGCCACTTGAGCTTTATTTCATCATAGCATTTGCACCTGGTACTCTGTTTTTGTTTCTAAAGGGGGAAAGGGTATAGTTTATGAAGGGAGCAACAAAGATGGCTGTGGGAACACAGGGTCTACCTAGGTAGCAGGGCTGATGGACTTTTTAAAATTATTGAATTAGTCAATCTAATGAGTGATTGGTCAACTTAACTGAATGGAGTACAACCATGAAGAGGTCAAAATTATCGAGAATGCATTGTCATCTCTTGTTTTTTCTCAGGTACCATGTAAGTGAATCTTGCCAGTGGAAAGGCCACTTGGAGGGATCAAGGAATGACAAAAGTGTCCTTTAAAAGCAATGTGTTTACATTTGATCTATTTCATTTATTGATTATGTGTTGAATCATTAAGAGAAGGTCGTGGTTCTAATGGAGTCTCTTTACTTTTGGGGGATGATTTCAGTTTTTCAGGTCCTCAAGTTACTGGCTATTCCCTTTCTCCAACCAGACAGAACTGCCTTAGAAATAGAACTTCATCAGGATGGATGTGGTGGCTCACACCTGTAATCTCAATACTTTGGGAGACCAAGATGGGAGGATCATTTGAGCCCAGGAGTTCAAGACCAGCTCGGGCAACATAGTGAGACCTTGTCTACAAAAAAAAAAAAAAAAATACAAAAAATTAGCCAAGTGACGGCACATACCCGTAGTTCCAGCTACTCGGTAGGCTGCTGTAGGAGGTTGAGGCAGAAGGATCTCTTGGGCCCAGGAGGTCAAGGCTGCAGTGAACTGGGATCATATCACTGTATTCCAGCCCTGGGAAATTCTGCTTCAAAAAAGAAAGAAAGGAGGAGGAAGGGAAGGAAAGAAAGAGAGAGGGAAGGAAGGGAAGGAATGAAGAGAGAAAGTAAGGAAAAGTCCTCAGCAATCATCTCTGGTGATGTGGAAGAGCCTGAGTCTCGAAGAACCTCCAACCCCCTCCCACTTAACCAGGTGCATGACTGTTGATTCATGCATGGCTCCGATCCCAGATGGCCATTCCCCTTTAGAGTTGGTGATTTGGATGATCAGATCAGCCTTTCTGCCTCAGTTCTTTTCTCAAGAGCTCCCACAGGACAGCTAAGTTTTGATCCTCTTCCCTGAGAGTCTTTCCCAGCTACAAGGACAATAAAACACAGATGATTTGAGTCAGTTATGGATCTGCCTTCCTGGAGCTTAAGAATTCTGGGGTGGGCTGGGGAGCAGCTAAGGCGTACAGAAATAACTAGACATCATGTCAGACTCTAAATAATTATCATGGGAAGCCAGTATAATCATAGAAGTAAGTAGTCAGTAAGTCAATCAGTTTCTCAGAGCTAATTTGGGGCTAGTTGTACTTTGGAATTTCATTTCTGGATGTATTTTTTCTTTTTTTTTTGAGTTGGAGTCTCACTCTGTCGCCCAGGCTGGAGTGCAGTGGCCGCTCCCGGCCACCACAGCCTCGACCTGCTGGGCTCCGGCGATCCTTCCGCCTCAGCCTTCCAAGTAGCTGGAATTACAGGTATGCGCTACCACGCCCGGCTAATTTTTTGATTTATTGTAGAGATGAGGTCTCGCTGACCAGGCGGGTCTCGAACCCGCGGGCTCAGGCAATCCATTCACCTCAGCCTTCCAAAGGCGCGGGATTACAGGCTGAGCCACCGAGCCTGGCTCTTCTCGATGTATTTTTTAGAAAAGATAGCCTTCCTTCTTTACGGCTTATGCCCTTTCATGGAGTATCCAATACAGTGGAAAGAGGGACAAGACTGAGCAAGAGCTTTCTGTGAGGTGATACACATCTTTCCCCAGTGATGGATTCATAATGAATGTCTTAGCCATGTCATATACTCCCAATTCATGCTATTACTTCTCCTTCTACTACAGAATTGAAAGTGGGAAACTAGGCATGGGGAGTTTGCAAAGGCATCAGTGTGCTTTATTTAGTTGTGAAACAGACAAATAGAACTCCTCTTTTTGAGTGGAGAAATCTGGTTCTGCTTTTGGGTGCCATCTGTCTGACTGAATTTTGAACTCCCAAGACGTCAAGTGTTAGATGGCTTTGGGATGGACTTAATCATGCTCACTTAGATGGACCAAGGAATGACCTTAAAGGGATGTCTTTTAAAGCAGTATGTTTACATTTGTTAGATTCAGTCTAACGAATATTTGTTGAGTCTCATTGAGAGAAGGTCTGAGGTTTAAGGGGATCCTTTTATTTTGTTGGATATAAGCAGCTAAGCTTTGTAAAATAAAGAGATTGTTTATAGGATAGAAAAAGGACTGACCAAAGGCAATTCAATCTATTTGGGAACAAATCAAATTAAACCCCTGATTGATATTTGCCCTCAAATATGTTTCAGAATCTGGTTGATATATTACTCTGTGTACAATTCATTGAGATTTTACATTGGGGACATTATATCCCATCAAGCTTCTCTGTTCCTAAAAGATGAACAATCCTAGAACATAGAGTAAAACCTTTCATTCTACAAATAGAAAAAAAAAAAGGACTGAATCCCTGCTACTTTTCAAGTGCTATAGTGTATATCTGCCATACATTATTTCATTTAGTCATTACACAACAGCTGAAAGAATTAGGTAGTACCACTATTTTACAGAGAGGTTACACAGTTAATAAATGGCTAATCCAGACTCCAAAGCCCAAAGGGAAATGCAGTAGGACCATCCAAGGTGAAATGGGCTGAAGGTAGGTTCCAATGGTGAAATTTACCTGCTTACAAATTTGCATAGGATCAGTTCTCTCTTGCAATATAAAATCTGAAAGCCAGGTGTTTCTAGAACCGTAAGTACTGACCATTATAAGCTTATTTGCATCTCAGTCAGGTGCAAATTTTCTAGTGAAAAACATTATGAAAGCACATTTCATTATGAAAAACAACAACAAATGGTTTTGCCAGTTTTCAAAGACGCTTTGGGTTATTTCATAATACTTCCCAGGGCCTATATATGCATAGATATGATTATTTTCTGGCTTTGGGATGTTTATATCTATTTGATGAATGAGACTGTCTCATAATTCATATTTTTGTATTACCCTTATGTGGTTTGGGTATCAAGGTTATGTTAGCCTTGTAAACGAGTTAAGAAAGTACTACTTTCTTTTCTACTTTATGGACACATTTCAATAAGATTGAATTTTATGTCCCTAGGAGGTTTGGTAGAACTTCTCCCCTAAGACTAGTCCTTGTTTACCTTCTTCTGGGCTCCAACCAGTCTGGTCCTTCTTATGTTCCTTGAAAACTTCTGAGCTCTTTCCTTCCTTAGCACCTTTGTACATACTGTTCCTTTGACCTCCTCGCTTTCCAGATTCTCTTGCAGTCTTTGCCCAAATGTCATCTTCTCGGATCATGCTATCTTTAGCAGGTTTCTGTTCTAATTTTTATTCTCTGTCTCAGTGTCATGGGTATTTTCTTGATAACAATTGTCACTATTTATAGCTAGTGTGGTAACTTGTTGGTTTATCAATATGAGGGCATAGGCTATGCTTCCACTATTTGCCCATTGCTTAGCCCTCCCCCGCCACCAGTGTCCAGTGTCTGCCAGTCCCACCCTTGTGTTCATGTGGTCAGTGATCAGGGTCCGCTTATGAGTGAGAATATGAGATATTCAGTTCTTTATTTCTATGACAGTTCACTTAGTATGATGGTCTCCAGCTACATCCATGTTGCTGTGAAGGCCATGCTTTTGTTCTTTATGGCTGTATAATATTCCATTGTGTAGTAATATTTTTTCTTGCCTTGAAATCTACTTTATCTAACCTTAATATAGCCACTTCAGCCTTCTTATACTTACTGTTTGCATGACATATTTTTTCTACCCTTTTAAAAAAATTTTAAAGATGTGGAGTACAATTCAGGGTTAGGTGTACAAACGTTGATTATGCAGTTACCCTTGTTGATGAGGTGTGCCCCTCCTCCCCCCAGTAGTTTCCCTCAACTGACAATCCCACTACTCCTCCCCTGGCAGTTTCCTGCTACTGCCAATCCCTTTCTTATAGGTTATGATAATTCTTCAAGGTCCACTGATGAGTGAGAACATATGGTACTCTGGTCTTTGTTTCTGTGATAGATCACTGAGTATGATCAAGTCTAAATCCATCCAAGTTGCTGCGAAGTCCATATGTTTTTCCTTCTTTATGGTTGCATAATATTCCATTGTGTATATGTGCCACATTTAAAAAATCTAGCCCAGCTTCGATGGGCAGCATGGTTGGTTCCATGTTTTTGCTATTGTAACTAGAGCTGCAACAAACATATGTGTGCAGGTATCTTTTTTGTAGATACCTACAAAAAATGATTTGAGCTCCTTTGGGTCTATTCCCAATAGGGGAATCGCTGGGTCATATGGAAGGTCAATTTCTAGTTCTTTCAGAAATTGCCACACTGTCTTCCAAAGAGGCTGTAATAGTTTGCATTCCCTCTACCCATATTTTCAACCTATCTGTGTCCTTATATTATAAGTGTGTCTCTTGTAGACAACATATACTTGGGTCTTGTTTTATAAAACTCCATTCTGACAATCTCTGCCTTTTATCTGAAGTATTTAGTTCTTTTACATTTAATGTAATTATTTATTTGATTGCATTTAGGTCTGCATTTTGTTCTTTGTTTTCTTTTTGTCCCTTCTGTTCTTTTTCTTTTACTGTTTTCCTGGCTTCTTTTGGGTCAATTTAATATTTTTAACATTTTATCAATTAGCTTTTGCATTTTTAAGTGACTGCTTAGACATTACTGTATATATTCCAAACTTTTCAGAGTCATAGAGTTAATATTGTGTTACTTAAAGTATGAACCTGGTCACCTTATAGATCCATTTATCACCCACCCCTCTGTCATTATATCTTTTTGATACAGATATCAAATTGGATAGTTGTCATATGTGTTACATCTCTGTATGTGATAAGCCCCACACTGCAGTGTTATAACTTTTCCTCTAATCTCATTTTATTTGAAGTTTTGCTATCTTATGTATTTGTCTACCTAACAATTTCTGGAGCAAGAGCGAAAATCAGTCTCATATAGCCTTATAGACTCTTTGTTTCTGAAACTGCCCGTGTATATTTGCAAATCACTGAGAAGCCTGCAAGAGGTCCCTTTACTGAAACACTCAACTGCAGGCTTTCACCTAATAAACTAGGTTTATTCATTCATCCTCTTTTTAAAATTTAAATTCTAGTGAACATTGAAGCCTCCTCCTTCGCAGACAAACCCGTTCCCTGTATTTCTTCATGCAAAATCAAATATTTATGGCATGCATTTTATTATAACACTCTGGCATCAAGCTGTCCATAAAATTAATCTTTTTTTTTTTTTTGCATTTCTTTCTGAGGCAGTATCTTATGCCTGTTCTGCTTTCAGTGTCTGTTTTTCCCTAAGACTAAATTGTCTTTTTGTGTGGTACTTTTCATATCTGAATTTGTGCTTTCCAGCACATTTTCCTCTCTTATTTTTGCTTTATCTTTATGCTGTTGGTGGGTAGCATTTGAGAAATGTTTTTAATTCTTTGCCTCTGATTATTTACTCTGAGGTATTTTTGTGACTATGTGCCAAAGCTAGCATACAGAAGTGTGTTAGCAATGCCACTGTGCAGCTGTGTCACTTTAGGTCAGTCACTTGATTTCTGTGAGCTCCAGTTTACGTGAAAAAATCTAAGACGCCTTCTAGTTCTAACATTCTATGTTCCCATGACTTGAACTGCACCTTTAGTGACACACAAACACTTTCCAGAAGGAGGTAGGGTTGGAACTGCTATAGCAATATTACTACCTGCACACACACACACACACACACACACACACACACACACACACACGAGCATACACATATACAATACACCCTCTTCTCTTATTATCCTCCAACACTTCTGGTTTGGATTTGTCCTCACTCTTTAAAGCTATTTCTCTATGCCTACTCTCACCCCATATTTGGCTTCAAATACACGCAGCATTTCTGTTCTTGAATCTGGGTTGTACCCACTTCAGCTACTTGTTAACCATCTGGTCTGCTCCTGCTCCTGGCATTGTACGTCCTCACCTTTGCCTGCTGAGTTACCAAAGAGGATTTTTTCTTCCTTCTTCCCTTCACTAGATTCCCTCTTTTCAGATGGACTCACCTGGGACTGTGGACTTCCATTCTGCTATGTCCTTAGCCGTTTCTAGTATATCAACAAACTGGGCTACATTCTTGTGGGCGACAGAGTTCCTAGGAAAAAGCCATGGAAAACATTGGGAAAGGCTTATGAAGTCAATATAATAAAGAAGAGAGATAGGACTGGCCCAGGGTGACATTATAACTTGGTGAAAGTTTGTTGTCTCTTTCAAATACATTTCCTTTTTTGGTACCCCACATTTTATGACAACCAGTACTCTCACACTATCTCTTGCCCTCTTAGGAAACTCCACCGGCATCCTGCCCTATTCATCAGGACTGCAAATTCCAGATTACCGTCCGACTCTTCCCACTAGTCAGACTTACTGTCCTGTGTTCACTCCTTAAGAGCCCTATACTCCACTAGCCAATTCAAGAAACATCTGTATCAAAGGCTGATGATGGGTTGAAGAGTTTCCTTTCCCGAATAATATGACAAAACATGAAAGAAGGAATTAGAAGATCTTGGTTTGAAACTGAACTTTCCTTTCTGTCTATGTGAACTTGACCAAGTAACTTACCCCCTCTTGTGTCTCAGTTTCCTTTTTCCTCAGGTAAGAGAGAAAAATTGTCATGGGGTTATTTTAAAGGTTTACAGAAACGATGTAAGTAAGCACTCTGTAAGTACTGTGCAAGTATAAAAGACTTTTACTGGGGACTCAAAAAATGTTTCTCAGCCTCACCATATACATTGTTAACTGGGAAAGAGGCCAGTTTATTTGAAAAAATGAACTAGAATGGTTGCTCTGCTGAATTTGCTTCTTTTTAAAAAATTTTTTCCCCTTGAATAATGAAGGGGAAAGAGAACAAAATGTGAAGAGAGAAGCTGGGTGAGTGAGATTTGGTGAGTGGAAAATAGGATTTTTGGATAGAAGATCCGCTATCCAGCTTTCCAGCCACTTTCTGGAGAAAAGACCCACCCGTTTGAATAGTAATGAGTACTATTTATTGAATGTCAATTATGTGCCAGGCAATTTGCATACAGTGTCTCTACTTTTTAAGGAAACTCTTCTGAACTGTAGAGAAGGAAATGGCTACTCAGAGAGGATGAGCACTTTTCATGAGAGCACATTGCTGCGAGTAATACAGCCAGGTTCCAAACTCAAGTTTGTGTGATTCCAAATCCTGATCTCTTTCCCCATACCACCCTGATCCCTGACACCTGGATCTGCTTCAAAATATATTCAGAAAAACAAAGATCATGTATGTTCCAAAGTAATTTGAAGTTGACTGGACCTGTCTGAACGGCATTGTAGGCTGAGTAGTCTCCCCAGAACCAGGTCCTCTGTGGAGCACCCAGTGGGGAAGGGAATGTGCTTTGGCAAGTCTGAGCCCATTCAAAGGCTGGAGCCCAAAATTATAAGGTGGAGGAGGAGGGACAAAAGGAGCAGCTGCGTCATGACATCATGACACTGTAATTATTTTATATTGGTATAGTCCTGCTATACTCAACATTTCCATGAAGTCATATGTCTGACATGGAAAAAGACTTTGCAGGTAAGTATAGAACTGAATTAGGTATTCTTCATTGCAAATGTCTCACCCAGGTGGCCTGGTGCTGAAGTCCCTGAAGTGGCCATCTCTTTCTCCACTCATGTTGAATTGGAACCCAGTCAACACCCTTCATGGGAAGGACTCTGTGGTCCTCAGGGGTGACTTTCCCTTGGCATGTTGCCAGGTGCCACTTAATCACTGGCACCGAGATAGTATTTGAAGATGACCAAGGTGGCACATCCTAGAAGCAGAGGGAGAGAATGAAGTATCCACAAGCAAGGGGTTATTTGATTGTGTAAAACCCTGATTACATCCAAACAGGCTAAACCAGTTCCAAAATTTCCCTTTAAATGGAAAATCTTTGGTTTAAGATAAAGCCATCTCTAGAGTTTTCCACTTTCTACTAGGTTTTCCTCAGGCAAAGAATGAGTATTGGAACCTGTAAGGGAAGGGCTCCAAACAGAATTGCCCAAAGCAGATTTCAAATTGTTTGGAGAATTTGCATTCTTCTACTAATTTGACTAACCAGCTCCAAGCTAATGCAAATGCCACAGCCATACTTTTACTAGGAGGAAGAGGCTGGGTGGAGAAGAGCTTGCAGATTTTTTTTTGAGGGGGAAGCAGGTGAGGCCTCCCTGGGGGAAGCTATCAGAGAATGTTCTGACTTCCCGGGTTGTGTCCCAAGGTCATCTACCGTATTTTGGTCAAGATCTTGACCAAAGGCCATATGTGTCTTGAAGAGGTAAAGTGACAATTCAGTTGATTAGAAGCAAAAGGTGTAAGATACCTCAGCAGTTGTTATTGGGTGATTTTCCCATTAGTAATTCTATGGAACCAGAATGACAGAAATTTAGAGCTGGAAGGGTGGTGTGGATTAGGTTTGGGAGGAGAGTTTAGCCATCAGGAAAGAGGGAAGAAAACTATCATGTTATGTGCTGGGCTTGCTACACATTTTCTTTTCTTTTCTTTTTTTTTTTTTTGATTTGGAGTCTTACCCTGTCGCCCAGACTGGAGTGCAGTGGCTTCTCCCGGCCACCCAGCCTTGACCTACTGGGTTCCAGAGATCCTCCCGCCTCAGCCTTCCGAGTAGCTGGAATTACAGGCATGCGCTACCACGTCCGGCTGATTTTTTGATTTTATTGTAGAGATGAGGTCTCGCCTGCCCAGGAGGGTCTCGAACCCGCGGGCTCAGGCGATCCACTCACCTCAGCCTCCCACATTTTCTTCATTGAATCTTTTCCATTGAAACCAAGGCTCTAATTTTGGGTGAGTTGCCTGAGACAGGAGTTAGATGAAACCCAGTGTGGCTGTTTTTCCTCCTGTTGCAAAAAGGAAATTCTCAACCTGGTCATGTGTAGGTTTTTCTTTTTTTCCTTTTCTAGAAAAAAAAGGAGTCCTGCAGAGAGCAGGATGTTCAGGAGATTCTCACAGCCTGCCTCCTGGTTCCCAATTCACCAGACTTCCAGGGCTTTATGCTGTGGCGCCCTCATGCTCAAGTCTCTTTCAAAAGTAACATTCTAATCTCCTAGTCCCCCACACTGAACCCAAATGACATTGCATAGGAGAGCTGAGCCAGAACTTAAAAAGAAAGAGAAAACAAAATCAAAGAACCCAACACACTGATTTTAAGCAGAATGAAACACGTTCCTTTAAGTTATTGAACCGGAACAAAACCAGATCAAAATATTTTCAGTTAAACCTGAGTCAAGCCAGTATTTCCCTTGGGTTGAGTCCATTGCCACAGGTAAATATCACGGAGAGCTCAGGTACTTCTGGAGGCTGAGAACTTGGCCCTATGGGAAGGGGTGGGGAGCTAGAGGGAAGGTGCAGTGAGGATACCAGGTGGGGGGCCGGGCTCAGACAACCCCGGGATGTGGAAGGGCTCAGGGTTGCTCCTTACCCTGCTAGGCCTCTGACCTCTCCTCTGTGAAGTGAGGGGGTTGCAGTTGTTCCATGCTATCTGAACCAAAACAAAATAAAATAAAAACAGTGGAAACTTTTTTAGAAGGTATCTTTTGGGGGAATCCCAATGTATAGAAATGATAAAAACAGAGCTTCTCAGAGTAAAAAACAGCAGTGTGTGGTTCGGTAGAGCCAGAGAAAATTAAATATTAACTGCGGATATTTTTGTAATGTGCCGTGCACTTCTCTAAGTCCTTTCTTAATAATAACTCCTTTAATCTCCACGATCATCCTTCTGAGGTGGGTACTATTATTATCATCATCCTGAGTTTACACTTGAGGAACCTGAGGCACAGAGTGGTTAAGTAAATGGCCTGAAGTTATGTAGCTGGTGAGAGCAGGTATGGGATTTGGATCCAGGCCCTCTGACTGTGGATTGTACCTGAGTAACCATTCTGTGTGTTGTTCTCTTGGGCCAGCTGGGCAGCTGTGTTGGGGACCAGCTGTCAGAGACACTGAAACAGGATGGAGGAAAGAAGAAACTTGGTACCCATGAACTCAGATCTCTGTCTAGAATTCTTGATGTAACTGGCAAAATGAAAAGTGGATATTGAAGCCCAAATAGACGGAATTCTTGGGTGGACAAAAGCAATGTCCTTTCTGGTACTGCCCTATCTCTGCTGATAGTTTGCTCCCTACATAGCAAAGCCTGTGTGGAGATCACAGGCTGTTCCTCCAGCCCTGAGGCCCATTGTTTAAAAATGTTGCTTTCTTAATAGTTGCGATAGGCTGAAAATCTGAGCCCAGATAATTGAGTATGTATAGTACTGTTGACCAGGAATGAGTGATTTATTTTATTATCTAATTTTAAAAGCCTTTCGTATACTTCCCAAGAGGCTGCCTAGTTCAGAAATTCACAAAAAGAAGAGGGAATGAGAAATATCAAACAGTGCAAAGTGTTTTGCCAACACAACAAACAGAAGAAGTAATTATTTTATATTTTATTTTATTTTATTTTTTTTAAGTTGGAGTCTCACTCTGTCGCCCAGACTGGAGTGCAGTGGCTGCTCCCGGCCACCGCAGCCTCGACCTCCTGGGCACTGGCGATACTTCCGCCTCAGCCTTCTAAGGAGTTGGAACTACAGGCACATGCTACCACGCCCGGCTAATTTTTAATTTATTGTAGAGATGAGGTCTCGCCAAGTTGCCTGGGTGGGTCTCGAACCCATGGGCTCAGGCAGTCCACTCACCTCGGCCTCCCAAAGCGCGGGATTACAGGCTAAGCCACCGAGCCCGGCTATTTTATTTTATTTTAGTAGGAGTCTCACTCTGTTACCCAGGTTGGAGTGTAGTGTCACGTTCACGGCCACCGCAGCCTTGACCTGCTGGGCTCTGGTGAGCCTTCCGCCTCAGCCTTCCAAGTAACTGGAACTATAGGCATGCGCCACCATTCCTGACTAATTTTTCTTGATTTATTGTAGAAACGAGGACTCAACCAAGTTGCCAAGGCTGGTCTCTAATCCCTGGGCTCAGGCAATCCACTTGCCTCGGCCTCCCAGAGTGCCGGGATTACATGCTTGAGCCACCATGCCCAGCCAAGAAGTAATTTTAAAACACAGTTTGAAGATGGTTTTCATTATAAGACATGGAATATCTCTCTTTTATGTGTGAGTAACTAACATTACCTAGTTATGAGTGGAAAGATAATTATCTTTTTTTTTTTTTTGAGTTAGAGTCTCACTCTGTCACGCAGACTGGAGTGCAGTGGCAGCTCCTGGCCACCACAGCCTCGACCTGCTGGGCTCCGGCGATCCTTCCGCCTCAAACTTCCAAGTAGCTGGAACTACAGGCACGCGCTACCACGCTCGGCTAATTTTTCATTTATTGTACAGGTGAGGTCTCGCCAAGTTGCCCAGGCGGGTCTCGAACCCTCGAGCTCAGGCAATTCACTCACCTCATCCTCCTAAAGTGCTGGGATTACAGGCTGAGCCACCGAGCCCGGCTGATAATTATCTTTTGTGGTGGTTTTATTTATTTTATTTTATTTTATTTTTTTATTTGAGTTGGAGTCTCACTCTGTCGCCCGGGCTGGAGTGTAGTGGCCGCTCCTGGCCACCACAGCCTCGACCCACTGGACTCTGGTGATCCTTCGGCCTCAGCCTTCTGAGTAGCTGGAATTACAGGCACGCGCTACCACGCCCGGCTGATTTTTGATTTATTGTAGAAATGAGGTCTCACCAAGTTGCCCAGGTGGGTCTCGAACCTACGGGCTCAGGCAATCCACTCACCTCAGCCTCCCAAAGGCACGGGATTATAGGCTGAGCCACCGAGCCCGGCTTATTTATTTATTTATTTATTTTATTTTATTTTTTGAGTTGGAGTCTCACTCTGTCACCCAGACTGGAGTGCAGTGGCTGCTCCCGGCCACCGCAGCCTCGACCTGCTGGGCTCCGCCTCAGCCTTCCGAGTAGCTGGAATTACAGGCATGCGCTACCACGCCCGGCTGATTTTTTGATTTATTGTAGAGATGAGGTCTCTCTGCCCACGCAGGTCTCGAACCCGCAGGTTCAGGCAATCCACTCACCTCAGCCTCCCATATTTATTTATTTTTGAGTTAGAGTCTCACTCTGTCTCCCAGGCTGGAATGCAGTGGCATGCCCACAGCCACCACAGCCTTGATCTGCTGGGCTCAGGTGATCCTTCTGCCTCAGCCTTTTAAGTACCTGGAACTACAGGTGCACGCTACCATGTCCAGCTTATTTTTTGATTTATTGCAGAGACGAGGTCTCACCAAGTTGCCGAGGCTAGTATTGAACCCCTGTGTTCAGGCAATCTTCTCATCTCAGCCTCCCAAAGTGCTGGGATTACGGGCTTGAGTCACCGCGCCCAGCCAAGATGGCTTTATTTTTTAAGAGATGGTGTCTCATTTTGTTGCCTAGGCTGGAGTGCAATGGTATGATTAGAGTTCACTGTTGCCTCAAACTCCTGAGCCCCAGCAATCCTCCTGCCACAGCCTCCCTAGTAGCTGAGACTGTAGGCATGGCTGCCAAGCCTGGCTAATTTAAAAAGCTGTTTTCTTTAGAGATGGGGGTCTTGCTCTTTAGAGTCCCGATCTCAAACTCTTGGACTCCAGTGATCCTCTCATCTCAGCCTCCAGAGTGGCTGGGATTACAGGTGCAGGCCACCAGGCCTGGTTCAAGATAGTTTTAAAGTAAACCTGTGAATTTCAGTACATATAAAACATTTCTTATTTTGCATGTTAAAAAGTCACATTTTTATTAGTCGAAAATCATTTTCTCCCCACTCCAGCTTAAATGTTAATTAAGTAGTTGAAGACCGATGGTTCATAGGTGTGTGAAATCATCTTCCTGCTTGGTGCTCCAACCCATCTGATTACAGTCGGGGGCTTCTCAGCCTCCCAGCTTCATTTCCACCCTCTCACCTCTCGGCCCCTTTGGGAAGCCCGGGCCACTCACAACACAACTAAACACTTACTGACTCAGATGACCTTTATGTTGCTGTCTAGCTCTAAGAATCTATGACTTGGAGTCTCAGCCCCAAACAGGCTTCCAATTTCTTAGGTCACCATCTATACAACTGCTGGAGCCAACTGATGCTGGCAGGGGTTGGTCATCAAGGGTTGTGTGTTTCTGGGGTTCCATTTTGTGGTGTCCGAGTCTAAAGGGTTTCTGAGAGAGTCATAGTTCACTTGGACTCCATAGGCTGTTGAAAATCATAGCCTCAGGGATGTTGTAGATGAACAGAAAGTGCATAATTATTTCCTCCTGTAATGATGTTCTCTTACTTAAAGTTTCATTTATACATTATTAGTATATTTTCTTTAGTGTTCCTTTATTTGAATCTATGTGCAGTTTTTGAAGACAGCCCCACCTACCAGATAATCAGCATAAATTGGTTAATGTAGATTCATTTTTTTCTTTTTCATTTTGCATTTAACACCTGTTTTGAAGGAAAATTATGCACCATAAAACACACTATTTAAAGGGCACAATTCAATGAATTTTAGTAAATGTATAGATTCATGCAATCAGGGTCATAATCTAATTTTAGAAAGTTTTCATTATCTTCAAAAGTTCTCTTGCTTGTTTCTATTTAATCTCCACTCCCACTTCTACCCCAGGCAAACCCTCATCTGCTTTTTATATCTATAGATCTATCTTTACTAGAAATTTTATTAAGTGAATCTAGACAATATTTGTTTTGTGTCTGGCTTCTTTTAACTTAAAATAGTGTTTTGGAAGTTCATTCATGTTATTGCTTGTATCAATAGTTTGTTTCCTTTTTTTTGTTCAATAATATTCCATTGCGCACCTTTACCACAATTTCTTCATTCACTAGTTGATGGATGTGTGGATTGTTTCCAGTTTGTTATGAATAATGCTGCTATAAACATTTATGTACAAGTCTTTGTGTGGACATAGTTTTCATTTCTTTGAGAAGATACTTTAGAGTGAAATTGCTGGATCATATGGTCAATTTACGTTTAACTTTTTTTTTTTTTTTTGAGTTGGAGTCTCACTCCATTGCCTAGGCTGGAGTGCAGTGGCATGCTCACGGCCACCCCAGCGTTGATCTGCTGGGCTCCGGTGAGCCTCCCGCTTCAGCCTTCCAAGCAGCTAGAACTATAGGTGCAAGCTACCACACCTGGGTAATTTTTTATTTATTGTAGAGATGAGGTCTCGCCAAGTTGCCCAGGCTGGTCTTGAACCTGTGGACTCAGGAAATCCACTTACCTCGCCTTCCCAAAGTGCTGGGATTACAGGTTTAAGCCACTGCGTCCGGCCTCTCTATGGTTTTTACTAGCAGAGATCTATCTCCTTAGTCTAGCAAAGGCTAAAGGTCTTGGTTATTAAAAAATAAGAACAGAGAGAATCTGTAAGTACTAACTGTGCATGCACATTGACTCAGGATTGTCTACTTTGAATGTGAACATCTTGGACAGTTTGAATGGAAGGTCTGCTCATCTATCCCATTGCTTTTTGGAACATCAAAACTGGCATTTTCGGCCAGGCGTGGTGGCTCTTACTTGTAACCCTAGCACTTTTGGAGGCCAGGGTGGGAGGATCGCTTGAGCCCAGGAGTTCAAAACCAGCCTAGGTAACGATAGTGTGACTTCATCGCTACAAAAATGAAAAATTAGCTGATATGGGATATCATGACCACAATTTTGGTTGGGCATGGTGATGCATGCTTGTAGTCCCAGCTACTTGGGAGGCTGAGGAAGGACAATCACTTGAGCCCAGGAGTTCGAGGCTTGAGACCATGGTGAGCCATGATTGTGCCACTACACTCCAGTCTGGGGGCTACAAAATGAGACTCCCTACTAAAAAAAAAAAAAAAAAAGGCATCGTCAGTTTTCTATCTGCTTGGTCTTTCTAAATAATTAGAGAGGCAGTAAAGCCTGGAATTCTCATTTTTTTCCATAAGGGTGGTGACTATGAGGCACTGGGTTATAAGCATCTGAATGAAGATCCAGCACATGAATAGCTATTTCTTCACTTGGCAAAGAGGCTTTTGATCATGTTGTTTACTCTTGATGCTGCCCTAAAAAGGAACAAGCAAACGTCTTGCAGAGCAGGACTGGTCCCAGGGACTATTCTAGGAAGGAACTGACAAAGGAATACAGCAAAGAGAGGCTGGCTCAGTTTTGCATGAGGTCAGTATCTCGGGGCTTGAAGATCACTGGCTCTTGCAACTCAATATGGTCTGAGGGCCAGCGGCATGAGCATCACCAGAGCTTGTTCGAAATGCAGATTCTCAAGTCCTACCCAGAGAGTGGTATGGAAGAGCAGATCTTCTGCCCACGCTTCCCAAGATTAAAGCAAAATCTGTTGGTTACAGAGACCCCTGGTGAATCTCAGGTTGGAGAAACACTGGTCTAGCCCAGTGGTTCTGGAGTCCTCTGCAAATACCTGGCTAAGTGCTCATCCGGGCTCTGCTGAACAATTCCAGGGACAGATAGCCAAGGTCAGTCAGCAGATGAGAATGATCCTTTTGTTTTTCTTTTTAGATCAGGCTGGTTAGGCAGATAAGTGGGTATGAGTGGATAAATTGCTGTGCTCTCATTTGCAAGGGCAGTTCAGCTGTTAGAGTTACCCTTTAAAGAAGCTCATCTTTATAGCAAACTGTTTAAAAGGTTTGGAGCAAACAAGACAACGACTTTGGTATGTGATCCTGTGTCCACTTAGCCTCATCCTACAGCAGATCTACTGTTAGGAAAATGCAGCATTGTGTGTGAGTAGTGTTCATGCAAATCAGTTGTCATCAATTATTCTGGGTACTAATTGTTCAAATTGTTACATGCTCTGTTTCATACCAAGATGAACAAATTGACAGCAGTGGCTCTCAAACTTTAGTGTGCATTAGAATCACCCAGAGTGCTTATTAAACATCACTAGGCCCCACCTCCAAAGTTTCTGATTCAGTTTATGGGGTGGGAACTGATCATTTGCATTTCTAGTCATTCTAGGGTGATACTAATGCTGCATGGCAGACAGAATAGCTTCAAATGCATTTTTAGTACCACAGGAAATATCTGGACACTTATTTGATACTGTACTCTGATAATATAGAATATAGGGCCAAATTTCAGAAATCCAGTTGTCGGGGGATACAGAATGCCTAGGATAACTCACATACAGCAATAACCTAACATTTTCTGAGACCATCGATTTCCAAACCTACATCCCAGTTGTTGAAGACCAATGGAATGTGCTTCATTTCCCCTTCTTCCCCTTGTTTCCACCCACCTCTGATGGCAGGTAAGATAGTCCTGGTCGACTACTGCGTGTTTGATCTTGAAATCCTGTGTCCACTGGTTGGCAGGTGGCTGTGTCAGCCAGGCTGGCTGAGGCCTTCTGAGCATGTGGGCTGGCTCTGAACTGTGTGGTGACCTTCCAGGTCTTGTGTTTAGTCATAGGACCTATCCCAGCCCTTATGTGTTCATCACCTTGTAGGCTCAGATCCATGATCTCAGCAGATTAAAGGAGCAATTATTTTGTGTAAGGACCTGGCACCCCTAAGTCCTTAGTGAGCTCACACATCTTGGACACATCATAGGACCTGAGCATGTCTGGTTGAGGTACCTTCTGGCAGTTTTTCTCCCTGTGGCAGCTGCTTGAGTTTGAATGGTTTGCTCTGACCTTTCTGGTGCCACTTGTCTCAAGATCGTCTGCAGACTGCTCTGTCATGGAGGCTTCCTGCCAGTGGATAACCACGGCTGCACTTTATACCATAATTGAATGGAGACAGGATTTACCTCATTGGAGCACCTTGCCTGTCTGACTCCATATTATCAAAAACAGAGACTTGGGACTTCATTTTTTTTTTTTTTTATAAAAAAATTTATTGAGATGATGTAATTATAGGCTTTTCTTTAAAAATTATTTGCAACTCACTGGCCCTGAGAAAAGGCATTTTTTTTTTGTTTTTTTTTTCTTTTTTGTTACATTCATTTGATTCAGTCCCTTATAAACCCCACACCTCATAAACAAGAAGAGATTAGAAACTAAACAGAAAAAAAAAAAAAGAAATTCTAGATTCGTTCTGGTTGCAGTCACAAAGAGAAATCTTCAAGAATGTTCACTTGGCATGTGTGAAAGATCCTGGGAGTTTGCAGTTGTTTAGTGTTGATGCAGATGGGGCCAAAGAGTATCAGGTTAGTCTTCTGTGGGTTTGAGACAGGCAGGGATTATTGTGTTCCCCTTCCTCCCGCCCTGTTAGCTTCCTTATGTCACGCCTTTTATTCCAGGTGTATGCTCAAAGAGGAGCGGGCAGGTTGAGGGAGTGAACAGCTTCTAACTAGCACCGAATGCTTGGGCAAATAAAACTGCCCTTTGTTCTGGATGTGTTTTCCCAAATCTTTTATCTTCAATTTCCTGGGGGGTGGGGTGGGAGGAATGGGTCAAACAGGGTATGGCCAGGCTGGATCCCAATCCTAATTCTGTCCCTGGCATACCATCTGCTCCTAGGGCAAGTCACATTACCTCCCTGACACTCAGGTTTCCTTTCTGCAAAAGGGGGTTAATAGTTCAAAAAATGTATTCAGACTTGGAGCCTAGACAGTGACAGGTGGAAGTGGTGCTTACTTAGTCATTTGGGTAAATTCTGTCATAGCCATTTACATTTCAGCAAAAGTGACATTCTCATTGGGGCAAGGTATCCGTGTCAAAAGACACTGGATCAGGTTCCAAACATACTGTTAAAAGGAGAAAGTCAGTCTGTCATTCCTCTTTTTCTGTGGGGGCTCCCCAAAATAATTTGGGTCATTGGTGATGCAGCCATAGGCAAGATCAAGTTGTCTTGGGTCAAGACGATCTTAATGGCCAGTCTAGCCAGTTACTACTGCTTTCTTCTGGTGGAGGGGAGACTGCCTAGCTAAACTGAGATGTAGGGAAGAGAACTTCAAGACACAAGTGAGCATGCCCACCCCCCACACGGCAGAGCTTTTTTGCATTTTCCTCTCCTGACTTCAGATTTTGCAGTCAATAAATCCCATGATGGCAAAAGGCAAAGACCAACTATTCAGATAGATAGGTGTGCTTTTAATTTGGTCCCTGGTGAAAATTTTAACACCCTTAGTCCTTAGTGTTGAACTGAGACGTGTCATGCTGGATGGATTCTGCAGGTATAATATAAACTCTCTGAGGGCAGGGATCATGCACGATTGATCTTTGGATCCCTCGCAATGTGCTTCATCAAGGTTTGCTAAACTGCATCTGAAATCTTTATAGAGTCTGCAGTGTGTAAATACAGTATCCCCAGTGCCATCCCTGCCCAGGTCTTCTAAGAACAAATGAGGAGGACTTTTGCAGTCAAGGAATCAGCAAAAACCATTATGGGTAATAAAGATGGAGTACCCCTTATCTAACATGCTTGGGACCAGAAATGTTGCGAATTTTGGATGTTTTTGGATTTTAGTATATTTGTATGTGCATGTATGTGGGGGGAGAGGAAGGGGAGAGGCGAAGGGGGAGCGGGAGAGAGAGATCTTGGGGAGAGCTCCAAGTCTAAACACAAAATTCATTTATGTTTCATATACACCTTATACATGTAACCTGAAGGTAATTTTATACACTTTTTTTTTTCTTTGAGTCAAAGTCTCACTGTGTCACCCAGGCAGGAGTGCAGTGGCACCATCATGGCTCACTGCAGCCCCAACTTCCTGGCCTCAGGCCATCCTTCAACCTCAGCAAACTGAGTATCTGGGACTACGAGCGTGAGTCATCATACCCGGTTAATTTTTTGATTTTTTTTTTTTTTTGGTAGAGACAGGGTCTCACTCTGTTTCCCAGGCAGATCTCCAACTCCTGGGATCCAGCAATTCTCTTGTCTCAGCATTCCAAAGTGCTGGGATTACAGGCATGAGCCACTGCAATTGGCCACTTTCATACAATATTTAACATAATTTAGATAATATTTAAAAAATTTGTGTACATGGAACCATCAGAAAGCAAGGTGTCAGTTGTAGAATTTTCCACTTGTGGTGTTATGTTGGTGCTTCAAAAGTTTTGGAGTTTTGAATTTTCGGATTAGGGGTGCTCAATCTGTGTCTGAATGGGAAATAAAGACTATTGGAATTAGCACTTTCTATATCTTCTTCAAGTGGCTGAAGGTGTTGCCTTTAGTCTTACATAGTCTCCTTGGATATTGCCCTAAGTACAGAAATTTTGGGGGCAAAAGAGAGTTTCCCTTTCTAATTCCACTGTAAGTTTCTTTGAACAGTCAGAGACTGAGTTCTTGTACTTGGGCAAAGTAGCTAGAATGAGATGTCCTAATGTTAGCAACATCATGCTCTGGTTTCTGATTTCATGATTTCATATTCATACAAAGGGCCAAGTAAAAATCCACCCTTTCTCTCCAGTTCTTAAACTCAATGGCTTTCACAACACACTAAGTATTTGGCTTAATCTCACCATTCGAGCTACCATATCAGTCATCTTAGAGGCTGAACAAGGCATCGCCACCTCCTGTGAAACACCCCTGAAAGACATCTGTGGCATGCTGGGATCCAGCAGCACCGTATCACCACTCCAGCCGACTGAGACCAAACCCTTCACAACCAGACCCTCTCACCTCACACAGAAGGTCCCTGACCTCCCGGCAGGTAGAGTAGGAAAAACATGACAGTAAGAGTAGGCTGGCCACCGTGTATCTACCTGTGCTCTGATAAGAGGCAGGAACAGAGTAAGGCTGAAGGGCCTAGCTCAGCCTTTAATTCCAGTGTCCTTGAACCACAGTCCATCGACTTGCCCCCTAGGCTGGTGTCCTCGTCAGTAAGGCCCAGGGAGAACTGAATTCCTCTTGCCTGTGTTCCCCTAACCTCTAGGTGCCTGACTCAACTCAGAAAAGGCTGGAGGAGAAGCCTGGGGGTCTGGAAGCGGCTACTAGTGGCACAAAGGTACCCAACACTTACCCAGCTGAGTAGAGGGCACAGAGGGGATAGTGGAGAGGGTGCTTTGTAAGGCAGGTCCAATCTTCGGGATTAAAAAAGACTCTTCTCCAAATACTGGATTTCTGCATCTGTATTGGAGGAGTCAATTTAGATGGCTAGAAAAGGAAAACAAAATCTAAAACAGCTTTCTAAAAATATCTGTTATCATCAAAAGTACTAAGGAGTGGCACTACCCTCACTTGACAAGATCCTATTGGCCTTATTTTGAGGTGAAAAAGAGTCATGAATGGGTACTTTCTGAAGTAGTTATGAAAGGAAGAATAATGTATCTGAGAAATTTCCTGCCTGCCCAGGCGGGGCAAACACTGGTTGCAACTGGGACCGCATGCTGGGATTCTCCCTCTCAAATGCTCTGTGTCCAGTGGGGACCAGGAGACTGAAAAAAAAAAAAGGCTAGGAATTGGGGGGAAAAAAAAAACCAGGCGAAGGCATGAAACGGACCACAAGATGGCCTTTGGAATGGAGCAGAGAAGAGTTTTTCTTTCTCACTAGCCTCAATAATCTGCTTTGGAAAAATAAATCCCCACTAAAGAGCAGTTCTGCCCAGTTTCTGGACCGCCAGGCCTGTGTAGCTAATCCCGAGTTGCTGGGGCCTTCCAAATAACTTGGACGGCCTTCTCTCCTTATCTTCCGCTGCGGCCGTGTGGTTCTGTCACTTCAGGGACAGCCTGCTGGACTAGCACGCATCTTTCTAGAGGATAGCGGCATCTGCAGTGTTTTGGCCTCCCTCAAATGGGTGGCCAAATGCTGGGATTTGGGTTTGATTTTGTGCTGCTGGCTGCAAAGCACCCAGGTCACTGGTTCTTTTTAGGTGCCAACAATCCCCCAAGACTCTCAAGAGGCTGAACTGCTGGAAGGCATCATCGGAAACTCAACAGCAGGCAGGGAGGGAAGACAGAGGGCAGCAAGGGAAGGAAAGAGAAAGAGAAAAAGAGAGGCCTCCTTTTCACTTGATCTTTTTAAAAAGCATCTTTTTTTTTTTTTTTTTCAGCCAAGACCCAACAGTAACAGGAACAAACCTGATCCATGTGGCAGGAAAAAGAGGAACCTAAACCCTTCCGCAAGTATTTTCTTTCCTGACCAGCTGGGCTTGCCGTACTTTGTGAGATTTGCAAAAAATATATATATATAACAGATATATATTTCCATAGGAAAACAACATCAGATGTCTTCCCCTAGATGAATGATGAAAAGTCAAACTGCATGTTCTTAAAAAAAAAAAAAAACAAAAACACCATGAAACTAACAATGGTGGAAGGGTGAGGGTGAGGAATTACAGATGAGAGATTCCAAAGAAGGAAACGTGACATGCGAGTCCCAGGCTCATGCCCTCGGCCAGAATTCCAGCCCCGCCTTTGCTGGGTGGTTTGTCTAAGGTGCTCTGAGGTCCTGCTTGGTCTGCAAGGGAAGTGTCCCTGCCATTTCTGGGTCTCTTCCTCTTCCACTCTCCTCAGCCCGCCTGTGCTGTCACGCCTCCAGCAATCTTGGAGGGCAGGGGTTCCCTGGGCTGCCAGCCTGCTGAGGTGGAGTGTTGGTTCCTTCAGCATTCATCTTCTTGGTATATTTGTTCATCCAGCTCCTGGGACTCAAGGTGTTCCAGACGGTCTGTTCGGCCACTCATTATTTCATCTGGGGTTTTCATAAACCTTTGGAAGAAGAAATGAAGGAGTCAAGGGGCTCTGTTTTCCTAAAGCTGTCTTCAATCTGAACTCTAACCTGTGTAAGTGTGTGTGTGTGTATATATATACATAAAAAAAGGCCTCATCACCTTATATGGCTGGAGAGCCACTGAATCCAGACATTAATGCTAACTTAGTACAAATTAGGAAAAGGCACTCCTTCCTCTGACTTCCTGAAAGTATTCAAGTGACTGTAAACAAAGTCGAGATGACTTTGAGGTAGCATGTGCCCTTTGGGGCTGTGTGGTGTATAATGACATGACCACACGAGGAAACCCTGGTTCAGGACATTTTTCTGTGTTTCTTATTTTTAGAGAGCCAGATTTCACAAAGACCCATGAGAGCTGTATATCCATTTCCATTCCAGACTGTGAGCCCAGGGAATGGTATTCAAAACTTGAATTTAACTCAAAGGATACAATTAAATGTTAAATGGAAAATTTTTATAATAGGACAAGTGAGTGGAGCTTTTGTAAAATTTGAAAGGCAATTATCTTTCTTTTTGAAAGATAATCTTTTTCACTGTTAAAACTGATCCACCCAAAATACTAGTCTGTCCTCCTTTGCAGCTGGGGTGTGTAGCAAGCCTCGACTTCTTGTTCAGTGGGCTCACTTGGAAATGATGCCAGTGAAATGTTTTGACCTTGATTTACATGGTTCAGAATCGTAGGCTGTTTGCAAATGTTTTTTAGCAGTGCCCTTTCCACTGCCCCAACCCTGTGCCTGCACGTTTCCCTTCCCATATATTCTTCTTTGCACCAGATAAACTATCTTAAAACTTTCATTTTCTCTCATTCCTCCATGTTCAAAAGACTACAATAAGTATTTATCAAATCAAGGATACATTCTTTGGTCTGCCTCTCAGGGCCTTCTGTCATCTTTACCTAGGAAACTCTTTCACTATTCACTAGTATGAGCCCATTCAAGTCTACCTGTCTTTTTTTCTTATATAGATCATGGCTCATGTCATCCTATAAAACTTTAGCTTTGCCCTTATCTGGAACCCTCTTGACTCCTTGCACTAGGTTAGTCCTACTCATTCTTTGTGTTCTGTCTCATCATCAAAGAACTGAGAAGGGCACCAATCCATATTGAAATCTGCCTTCCTCAAGAGTTAAACTGTAGCCAGGCATGGTGGCTCATGCCAGTAATCCCAGCACTTTGGGAGGCTGAGGTGAGAGGACTGCCTGAGCCCAGGGGTTCGAGACTAGCCTGGACAACTTGGCGAGACCGCGTCTCTACAAAAAATAAAAAAATTAGCCAGGTGTGGTGGCGTGTGCCTGTAGTTCCAGCTACTTGGCAGGCTGAGGTGGAAGGATCGCCTGAGCCCAGCAGGTCGAGGCTGCAGTGGCCATGAGTATGCTATTGCACTCCAGCCTGGGTGACAGTGAAACTCTGACTCAAAAAACAAACAACACTTAAAATTGTGAGCACCTATAATTTAATACTTCACTTGGTTGCACACTTGTGCTTACACCAAGAAGCCTTTATATTGTGCAAGTTTGGCTTCCAGCACTCAATTTCCAAAAAAAGATGAATTTCTCACTCACCAACAGCACTATTATTTTCTCTTGTTGAAAATATTTTACTGTAAGCGTATAAACCTTCCAACGACCACTGCTTTTCTTTTCTACCCATTACTGCTAAACTTCTCAAGCAGTATGATCTAGAGTGTCTACAGTCTGCTACTTTTATCCTTGAGCTAAAATTTCTCCTTCAATATCTGAAGTCACTAAAGATCCTCCCTAGGCCACGAATACAGATATGGACTTTCAAACTACCCCTTTCTTCTTCTGACCTCATTTCCATATTAAGAATCTGATATTCCATACCAGGCTTGTCATGAAACATTTACCAAAAGCTTCCACGAGGTATAATACAGAATTATATGAAGTATAATCCTCTCCCTCCTGGAAACTTACAATCTGGTGGTGAGGAGAAGGGCTTCACACATACAACTTACAGGTTGAAAGTCCCTAATCTGAAAATCTAAAGCACTTCTGGTCCTGAGCATTTTGGATAAGGGAAATTCAACCTGTATTAAAAATGCAAATCATGGTGTCATTAAGGGCCAAGGGAACCCAAGAGATGATGGAAGAAGATATCTATGTGTGTTGGAGCAGTTGAAAAGGTTTCATAAAGGGCAAGAGATCTTGAAGGTATAGATACTAAAAAGCCAAAAAGTTAAAGAATATACATTTCTGGCACAGGGAATCATATTAGTGTTGTAGGGAAGTTGGCAGTATGTATTATAATTTTGGCAGGCAGGGTAGTGGACCAGAGGAAGAAAGAAATTGTCAAATTAATTCCAATATGAATCATTAAGTCCAGACACCAGTTTCTATTGCCAGGGAAGCAATATAATGATTTTGCCTTTCTCTCATCTCCCAAATCTCATGAAAGTGCTTGTCATTGGTAGACTCCAACCTGGGAGATTCTGGCAAGAAATCCTGGGAAATGTCGTTCCCAGGCTTCTAGCCCCTGCAACACAGTATGGAGTGGGTACCGGGTGTGGTGGCTCATGCCTGTAATTCCAGAACTTTGGGAGGCAGAGATGAGAGGACTGCCTGAGCCCAGGGGTTCGAGACTAGCCTGAGCAACATGCGAGACCTTGTCTCTACAATAAATAAAAAATTTTCCAGGCGTGGTAGTGCATTCCAGCTACTGGGAAGGCTGAGGTGGAAGGATCGCCTGAGTCCAGCAGGTTGGAGTCTCGCCCTGTTGCCCAGACTGGAATGCAGTGGCATGCTCACGGCCACTCTAGTATCGACCTGCTGGGCCCCGGCGATCCTTCCGCCTCAGCCTTCCAAGTAGCCGGAACCACAGGCCTGCACTACCATGCCCAGCTAATTTTTGATTTATTGTAAGAGACGAGGTCCCACCAAGTTGCCCAGGCTGGTCTCGAACCCGTGGGCTCAGACAATCCACTCGTCTTAGCCTACCAAAGTACTGGGATTACAGGTTGAGCCATGGAGCCGATGGGAATTTCTAACATGATAAGAGAGTCTGTCTTGAAGGTGTCATGTTTGAAACACTAATGTGGGCTGGGCTCGGTGGTTCAGCCTGTAATCCCAACACTTCGGGAGGCCGAGACGAGTGGATTACCTGAGCCCATGGGATCGAGACTAGCTCGGGCAACTCGGCAATATGTCGTCTCTACAATAAAAAAAAAAAAAATAGCTGGCGTGGTAGCGCACACCTGTAGTTCTGGTTACTTGGAAGGCTGAGGTGGAAGGATCGCTGAAGCCCAGCAGGTCGACGCTGGGGTGGCTGTGAGTGTGCCACTGCACTCCAGCCTGGGCAACAGAGTAAGACTCCAACTCAAAAAAAAAAAAAAAAGAAATACTAATGTGATATTTAAGTGGACACATCCTGCAAGAAGCTCTTAGAAATTCAAATTTGAAATTGCAGGGGGAATTTAGAGTTGAATATAGAGATTTAGGAGTGTAATCACTGAGGTGATAAATAAAGTTGTATAATGGGATCAATTCATCCAGGAAAAGCGTAGAGTGGGAAGAACAGGAAGCCAAGGACTAAATTTAGGGTGAAGGATGAAGAAAAGGCATCAGCAGAGCCAGAGAAAGGATGTTTCTTTTTATTCATTCTATTCTATTTCCATTTTTTGAACAGCCTTTTCTGTTTCTTTAGAAGGTCTCAATTATTTTTACTATTCCTAAGTTACCACTCCTTCCCAATGCTAAAGCCCAGGTTCTCTGCTCTTTCTAATAAATACTTAGGATTTCAGTGAGCTTGTCTACTCACAGATCAGTGTCATTTTCTTCATGGGTGCAGATAACTCCAAATCTACATCTCCAGTCTTATCTGTTGCTCTCTTCTGGCCCACCTGCCAAAACTCATAACCTAAAGTCTTGCTTGTTGATGTCACCATCTCCCAATCTGCACTTGGTCCCTCCATGTCAATTACTACTCTGTCAAAGGTCTAATTATGCCTCTCCTGATCAGTCCTCTAGATCCCTTCTTCTTGTAATTCTTTCTTGCATAGTACTTGTAATCATCATCGGTGTGGTAGGTTAAATGGCTGGAGCTCATTAGCTGTAAGGCAGTCTAGAAAGAGGATTTCTTTTTTTTTTTTTGAGTTGGAGTCTCACTTTGTTGCCCAGACTGGAGTGCAGTGGCCGCTCCTGGCCACCGCAGCCTCCACGTGCTGGGCTCCGGCGATCCTTCCGCCTCAGCCTTCCAGGTAGCCGGAATTACAGGCATGCGCTACCACGCCTGGCTAATTTTTTTATTTACTGTAGAGATGAGGTCTCGCTGCCCAGGTGGGTCTCGAACCTGTGGGCTCAGGCAATCCACTCACCTCAGCCTCCCAAAGGCGCGGGATTACAGGCTGAGCCACCGAGCCCAGCCTATAAAGAGGATTTCTAATGCAACAGCTTTCAGATGTTTACACATCATTATCATCATAACACACACACACACACCTGAAACAAAGTTTTCATGAATCAACAGTCACTCTTTCCACCTGTGACACAGTCTGATATTATTCCAATTTCATTTAAAAAAGGTTGCACTGGAACCGTTAAATCTATTTCATGACTCACTGTGGGTCATTACCAGCATTTTGCACTGAGGGTTGGTTGGTACCTGGATGTCTAGGTTTAATTCCTTGCTTTGCCACTGACAATCTTACATTGCTCTCTTTACATGCAGCTTTAAAGTCAGATAATACTATTTGGTCACTGTGTTATTTTAAAATTGAATCCGATGTGTTTATTTAGTTTTGGCTTTATTACAGGACAGACATAAATAAGAACATTTTTTCCCCCTATAAATCCTAACAAACCAGCACCTGGTATCCAACCTGTAGCAGTGATGGCTTTGGGTATCAGATAGGCAGGTAGAGTTCTTAACAGTCTCCCTCCTCCCCCTTATTCAAAGAAAACAATATCCTCCCAAAAGAAGGAAAGGAGAAAAAGGAAGTGCTACCTGAACAAAAGCCTTTGTCCTGGCTCCTTCCTGATAATGTTTAGTTTGTAGTAGTGGCGCAGGGCTCTTGACATTTTCTCATAGGTCATGTTTGTTCTGTTCTGTTTGTTCAAAGGAGGAAGAGAGAAGAAAGCACAAAGACACAATGAAACGAACCTAGAAAAAGCAGGGGGGGGCTCTTAAAATAAAAGCTCTTCAGTTGCTCCCTGCGGCCCTGCCATTTGGGAAGCTACCTGCTAATCTGCTGCCTTCCAGGTCCATTAGTCCCCACCTCTTAGCTTTTACAGTCAACGTGGCCAAGGTTTGCTCCTAAGGTGAATCACCCTTTGTCAGAAGTCAGAGAGCGCCAGCTAATAAAACATATCCTGCAGTAACCTTGTTTCCTCTTCCCAAGACTCTCTGCTGTGCCCAAGGAATTTCCTGCAGGTTCTCCCTATCTGAGCGTCACCTTCCCCTTCTGACCCACACAGACTTTCTTTTTTTTGTTGCAGTGACCTTTCTCAAACTTGTGTTTCTGGTCTGTCATTTTAAGGAAGAACATTTTTGGGGGTTTGAATTCCTGCTGTGGAAGCAAGAAGACAGTGGTTCTGAGTCCCGAGGCTGTGGCCCCATGTGGGAGTTGCAGAGGGAGATTTCTCAGTGACTCACACAGGGAAGTGGCTGTCAGTGGGGCCGCGCCATATTTGGTCACAGTCTGCTGCATTACCCACTGCCTTCTTAGAAGGCTGCAGGCCTGGGCTGAGCTGGGCCAGGCCTCCCCCGTGGTCTTACTGGCTGATCTGGGGTTGTGCGACCAGGGGGTCTTTAGGTTTTGCCCCAGATCGACCTGCCGGTGGGCCTGGATTGTGGTTACCCACTTTTTCTATCTGCACACTTTTCCTTACCATGAAAGACTTTTCTGTTTTAAGTTCCGTTCCCTCCTTCCATTTTGGAGAACTGTGGGGCAATCAAACTTCCTGTACTGTTTGCTTGTGAAGGGGATGTTTTACAGTCAGACTGTAAGTATTTCCATTGAAGGGGTAGGCTTCGGTGAACATGGGAGTTTCTAACAGCAGAAAAGAGGTGACACATCCCGAAGGCCCCTTGTGAGTCTGGTAGTACTTCCCTTTTACCTGGTTCCTATTGACAGTGGGAGTGACAGGGCCAGGTCAAAGGGAGTGGAAGCAAAGGCTGCTCATGATGCAGCTCTATCAAACCGGGATACGCTGCGTTAACCTGGCATACGGGACAGATGGAAAAAGGAATCTTGAATTTTTTCCTTCCCTTTGCAACTGTCTGTTTGCCCAGCGAGGAATAAACTAAACAATGACAGGCACACTTAGAAAGCAGAAGACAGACAATGATCCTCCAATCCAGGAACAAAGACTTTGCTTTGGCACTAGTTTATACAGGAGATAGCTGCTGCCTCTTTACCTTATGGTTTCCCCACAGTCGAGCAAGTCCATTGGGATCCACTATCCGGAATATTTTGGATTCTTTGTCCTCCCATCGGATGAAGTTTTCGTACCGGCTGTCAGAAAGCAACTGATAGACGTAATCCCAAAGGAGTCTACAGTCTACAGAGGAAAAGGGCAAGAAAACACTGTTTAACATGTTTCTTGTTGAGGTACTAACAAGAATCAGAACAGAATCCAGTAACCGCTTTTGCCTACCTAGGATTGATTGTCTAACTTCCTTATTTTCCGGTGAGGAAACGTGGGTCCAGAGAGATGGAGTGAGATCATGTCCAAGTGTGACCTTTGACCTGAAGAGGCCATCCAGGCCAACTGCCTCCTTCCACAGATGAGGACACAGTGACCCAACAGTCCACAGTCATGACCAAAACTTGAACCTGAGCAGAACCCATATGAAAGATGGGGAGCAAGTTCTAACTGTGAAGAAATTGGCTCGAAAGTAGGCTAAAAACAGGCTGGAAGACTAAAAGGGTGGAAAGGGAGTACTAGCCGGGCTCGGTTGGCTCAGCCTGTAATCCCGCGCCTTTGGGAGGCTGAGGTGAGTGGATTGCCTGAGCCCGCGGGTTTCGAGACCCGCCTGGGCAGCGAGACCTCATCTCCACAATAAATCAAAAAATCAGCCGGGCGTGGTAGCGCATGCCTGTAATTCCGGCTACTCGGAAGGCTGAGGCGGAAGGATCGCCGGAGCCGAGGCTGCGGTGGCCGGGAGCGGCCATTACACTCCAGTCTGGGCGACAGAGTGAGACTCCAACTCAAAAAAAAAAAAAAAAAAGAAAGAAAGAGAGTACTGATGTGCCAGAGAGCAATGTGGTAAAAAAAAATGGTGGGGCTAAAGGATTATGTTGGTATTGGTGGGAGATACCGAACGGACAAAGATGAGAAGACTGGGGCAGGCTAAAACATGGCAAAAAAGAAGAGCGATGAGTGCAAAACTGTGGGAAAAGAAAAACTATG
This sequence comes from Cephalopachus bancanus, assembly GCA_027257055.1. Taxonomy (NCBI): domain Eukaryota; kingdom Metazoa; phylum Chordata; class Mammalia; order Primates; family Tarsiidae; genus Cephalopachus; species Cephalopachus bancanus. Next base: position 1,955,352 of record JAPVLO010000406.1, on the reverse strand, counting down.
TGGCTTGGTGACGCTGGCTGTGGGAACTGTGGCTAGCATGTTTTAAAAGCATACAGACATTCTCATTCTGTCATACTTTGGAGGCCTTTTTCAGTTCTCCCTATGCAGAACTGACTTATGATCACTGGGTTAAGGCAATGGATATTAAGGCAATGGATATTTAATAAGGTCCAGGCTCAGTGCTGGGCCTAGGCTTTTGCCTGTAGATTGGTAGATTAAAAGACAAGACGTGATGCCCACCTTCCCCTTGTTCTATTATTTTCTAGATTTGCACAGAGCCTGGATGAGAAGGTAGAGGTACACATGTACCTTCTAGGTTTAGCTGATGCTACACTGGCCTCCAGATGAGAGTCAGGTACCAATTTCAATTTCTAAGTGTTCACTGTATGATTCTGGAAAAGCCTACCTTTGAATTTGATTTTAATTGGTGTCTAACTCTATCGCCCATGCTTGAGTATAATGGCACGATCACAGGTCACCACAGCCTTATCCTCCTGGGCTCAAGCAATCCTCTCACCTTGGCCTCCTAAAATACTGGGATTACAGGCATGAGTCACCATGCCCAGACATTCTGGAAGTGCCTGGTTTTTTGTTTTTGTTTTTGAGTTGGAGTCTCACCTGTATCACCCAGGCTGGAGTGCAGTGGTATGCTCATGGTCACCCCGGCATCAACCTGCTGGGCTCCGGCGATCCTTCCGCCTCAGCCTTCCAAGTAGCCAGAACTACAGGTGTGTGCTACCATGCCTGGCTAATTTTTGATTTATTGTAGAGACGAGTTCTCACCATGTTGCCTAGGATGGTCTTGAACCCGTGGACTCAGGCAATCCTCTCACCTCGGCCTCCCAAAGTGCTGGGATTTCAGGCTGGAGTCACCATGCCTGGCCAGTGCCTTCTTTTTTATAGGCACTTGTCAGAATGGCTGGTGACAGAAGATTAATTATTGAATGCCAAGGATGTGTTCCATACTCATCTGTATTATTTCTAATCCCCAGAGAGATTAAAATAACCAACCTGCCTGAGGTCTTGGGGTTTGTACTCTGGGCTCCTGCACTACAATGTTCTTTCTTTCTAACATTGGGTGAGGCCTGGGCCTGGAACACTCCAGAGGGGAGTGTTCAACCGAGACTTGGAATATCTTAAAGACAACACATCCTCATTTCAGAGAAAGAAATATAGCCTTCTCTGGGGTACAGATTTACAAGGGGAATTCAATCAGACCACCTTGGGCAAGTTTCTTAATCTTCCCAAGGTTCTGTTATCTCATTTATAAAACGGTAGACTAACAACACTTATTTTATAGGGTTATGGTGACTGTATTAGTGATAATGAGAGTGAAGTATAAATAATGGGATAATGGGAGAAAGTAATACAAATAACAAGAATATTTAGTGGGTGCTGTTTGTAGGCCGTATGCCGTGCCTTCTAAAAGCGTGGTTATGTTTGACCCCTACGCCACCCTAGGAGGCAGGTGCTGTGTCTATGTCTATTGTATAGACCAGGAAGCTGGGGCTGAGAGGGTCTGATAACTTCCTCAATGACAGCACAGCTTGTGAGTGGCACAGAAGGATTCTAGGCTCTGTATGACTTCAAAGCCTGTGCTATGCCATACTTCCAATGCGCGTGATATTTTCAGAGAAACTGGTTAATGGGTATATATTTGTGGAACTGTAGAACTTTCCAGAGCCACCACTCTGCTTAGTGTACCCTTTGTGAAGGCATTAGCATAAAATGTGGTTATTTTCTAGAAGCTTAATCTTTCAAGGAACTACCATTAAACTTAAAAGGACCCTAAATCTATAATATCCCTTCCTGTATGCTTTCTTCTGTATTATGTATGTCTAAAAATTAATGTGGTATGTAGTCTGTTGTGTTTTGGAAATGGACAGGTGGTGTTCTTTTTAAAACACTGACACCACAGTCCTAGAGTTTGAACCCCATTCTAATAACAGAGGCTGGCCAGCCACTTGCATTAACCCCTTCCCCGTAGCTGCGTTTTTTTTTTTTTTTTTTTTTTTGAGTTGGAGTCTCACTTTGTCTCCCAGGGTGGAGTACAGTGGCACGCTCATGGCCACCACAGCCTCAACCTGCTGGGCTCAGGCAATCCTTCTGTCTCAGCCTTCCAAGTAGCTGGAACTACAGGCATGTACCACCATGCCCGGCTAATTATTTTGATTTATTATAGAGACGAGGTCTCGCCAAGTTGCCCAGGCTGGTTTTGAACCCATGGGCTCAGGCAATCCTCTTACCTCGGCATCCCAAAGTGCTGGGATTACAGGCATGAGCCACCACGCCTGGCCTTGGCTGCATTCTTTATTGACAAAGGGTGGGCTAAGGTGGGGGTATGGGGTAAAGGGGGTCATCCAAGCATCTTAAATTACCTTGAAAAGTCAGTGTCATACTACTGAAGACTGAAAATAATCTAGCTCATGCTAAAAGCACTTTAAAAAGAGGATGACTCGGCTGGGCTCGGTGGCTCAGCCTGAAATCCCAATACTTTAAGAGGCCGAGGAGAGCGGATCAGCTGAGCCCACAAGTTGGAGACCAGGCTGGGCAACTTTTCGAGACCTTGTCTCTACAATAAATCAAATAAAAAATTAGCAGGGTGTGGTAGAGCATGCTTGTAGTTCCGGCTACTTGGAAGGCTGAGGCAGAAGGATCACCAGAGCCCAGCAGGTCAATGCTGGGGTAGCTGTGAGTGTGCCACTGCACTCCAGCCTGGGTGACAGAGTGAGAATCCAACTCAAAAAAAAAAAAAGAAAAAGAAAAAAGAAAAAGGATGATGACTCTAGTTCTAGGCAATGCAGTAAAGTAGGCAAAGTATCTTTATCTCTTGCAGGCACTTCCTTGTCTTGCATCACTTTCACTATAACTCGAAAATAGAGAACTGCTATGGTCTGAATGTTCATGTCCTCCCTGAGTTCATTTGTTCAAATCCTAACCCCCAAGGTGATGGTATATTAGGAGGTGGGGCTGTTGGGAGGTGGTTACATCATGGGTAGGATGAATGTCCTTACAAAAGAGGTTCAAGAGAGACATTTTCCCTTTCACCATGTGAGGATACAGCAAGAAGGTGCTATGAACCAGAAAGGGGGCCCTCATCAGATACCCAATCTTTCAGGGGCTTGATCTTGGACTTCAGCCTCCAGAACTATGAGCAATAAATACATACTGTATATAAGCCACTGACCTATGAGTTATTTTTATAGCAAAGTAAGGCAAAACAGTAAGAGAACTGAGCTGTGGTTGAATATTCTCGTTTTTGCCCTACCATCAAATGGAAGATACATTTTAATTTTGCACAATCTCTTCCAACTGGAATTCATCTGACAAAACCAAATATTTCACATAAAATATCAGTAAATTAAAAGAAACAAGGTGGCTTGCATATAACCTGTCCCTGTCTCCCTATAGGATTAGAATCACTTTCACTGCAAACAGGCTGACAACACCTTTGGATTCCTCTGGATTGGAAGTGTAATTCTCTGGTGCGTTCATTTAAATAAGTTCAGCAATAAAAAAGCTACCTGCTTGTCTTTTACAGTTTGGTATAAAGATATTTTGCCCATGAAGGCGAGCGATACATTAGCCATCCTCCTGACTCTCCGCGGAAGATGCTCCACTCGCAGGCCTACGGTGAAACGTGCAGAACACAGATCTCTGTCCACAGATGCACAAGGGTTTTCACTGCACTGTTTCTGCTGTTCCTCTTTTACATCCCAGTACATTGCATTTCTCATAAAATTGACACACAAACCATACCATTTCTCCATGTAAGGATCTAGAATGTGATCCACCTTTTGGACGGCAAACAAAAGGCAGGGCTTCCCAAGAGAACAGATTTTACCATGGGCTTCAAGAACATTTGTCTCTTGCAAACTTTTCCCTTTCATAAATTTGAAAATAACCCCTAAAAAGTTGCCGATTGATCATTTTAAATGACAATTAATCCAACAAAGTCAACATTAGCTGAGTAATAAAAATATGTTGATATTCAAGACATATTGAATTACTCAGTCATAAATGGAGGTAGGAACAGGAATTTTGTGGCACAAAGCAGTTATTTCAAGCTCAGAGTATAAGTGACTTTTATAATACTATTGATTTTCTTTGGTTGAAAATTATGCCCAGATGATAAAAATAACTGCCTGAAGCATACAACAGGTTCTCTCTCTCTGTTTTTTTTTTTTTTTTCCATTGAAGTTCAAACCAAGTGAGTTATTTTAGTTTTTAAGATATCCATTAAATAAAAGGCAGATCTTCTTTTGTTTCCTAAATCCTCTGGAGGCTGTTATCACGGCCTACCTGGAATTTTTTTTTTTTTTTTTTTTAAAGAAAGCAGGATTTATTGAGAGGACAGAAAATCTCCCACAGTGGGAGGGGACCCGAAGGGGTTGCCCCTACCTGGGATTTTAAAGTTTTGTTAAAATCCATGTCTATAGATATATGTTTGCTGATAAATGAAAGTGCTTAATACTATGTAATAAAAGGAACCAATACTGTAAACAAAAGCTCATCCCACTTTAAAACATTTGAACAGCCGGGCTTGGTGGCTCAACCTGTAATCCTGTACCTTTGGGAGGCTGAGGTGAGTGGATTGCCTGAGCCCGCGGGTTCGAGACCCGCCTGGGCAACTTGGCAAGACCTCATCTCTACAATAAATCAAAAAATTAGCCGGGCATGGTAGCACGCGCCTATAGTTCCAGCTACTCGGAAGGCTGAGGCGGAAGGATCGCCGGAGCCCAGCAGGTCGAGGCTGCGGTGGCTGGGAGCATGCCACTGCCCTCCAGTCTGGGCGACAGAGTGAGACTCCAACTCAAAAACAAAACAAAATAAAAACAAAAAAAAACATTTGAACATGCACGTGTAACAATTTTTTTGGATCGCAAGTTATTCATTAATTTTAAGTGCATTTCTCTCAAACTAAAGGGCCTTCTGTATCAAGGCATATGGATATTTTAAAGAGATGTCCATTATTTGTATCGTCTCTTCCATGAGAAGTTCACGAAAGGGTTTAGTGTGAGTACAGCACCATTTTCCAACTGCAGAAGGCAAGTTCTCCCTCTTTCCTACTGGGTGAGGTACCCTGGGCATCCATAGCTAAAAGACATTGTTAAAAAAAAATCCCTTCCTGTGGTTAAGGAGAAATATCTTCACTCCCACGTCTGTCTCCTACCAGAGACTCATTGTATAAACTCATTGAGCAGAGATTGTAAAAAGATGGGCAAATCATACATAACTAAAGAAAAAAAACATGCTAGACTGATGTTTAAAAAATTTGAGTAGGCAAGTCAAGTTAATGACAAAGAGAATGTTTAATAATGGCAGTTAACTTAAGTTTCAGGGAAGCCTCTAAGAAAGTCATTTTATGTTTTAGCTGTCCAAATGGAATTTTAGATGAAGGTCTATAAACTCAAGTTCCATGGGAGATAATTACCAATGGGGAGAGGCTGAGTGTCCCTGTTACATTTTTTAAAATTACCTAAAAAGTAATATAATACATTTCTTTCAAGTTCAGCAAAACAACAGATAAAGTAGCATACGAAACAGAAATATGCTACTATGCTTTACAGCAATGGTAGTAAACTGCAGGCAATTTTGCTTCCCAGGGGCATTTGGAAATGCTTGGAGACATTTCTGGTTGTCACTCTGAGGTGAAAGTTGCTACTGGCATCTAGTGGGTAGAGGCCAGGGATGCTGCTAAATCCCTTACAATGCACAGAACAACCCCTCACAACAAAGAATTACTTGGCCCAAACAGCAAGATCACTGAAGTTGAGAGACCCCATTTATAGAAACACAGTTTACAGCATCCAGGAGGCCACATGCTGCCTGGTCTTCTTTTTTTTTTCTCTCTCTTCCATTCTAGATTGGCCATTACCTAGAAGCAGAAAGTTGTTAAATCCAGTGTAGCCAACTCTGTGTTGATATGCAGAGGTATGTTTACAATGGCCAATTGCTTGTGCTTTGCTGTGGCTTAGAAAAACAGAAACCATATGTGCACAGTGGCACGCTCGGGAAGCGAGAGGCAGAGGCAGGGAATACAAATCTATGCTTCTGGGCTTCATGGGGCAGAGGAACCACAGCTGCAAACCAGGCCAGCCCTTTTCACCTCTGATTATATAAGGTGAGCAGAAGCTGGGAAATACCGGTATCCGAAACTCATGGCTCACAGCTGAGACTCAGTCTGCAGCTGGAACCTAACAACACCTGGCCTCTGCTTTGCTCAGGTGTGGGTACAGTCTGAGAATTCACATCTAGGGGCTGCACAGATTAGAGGACATCATATTACAGTACCATGTCCGCTTAAACAAACTGGAATTTCCAGTCTCCTCAAACCCCTTCTATTATTTTCTACCTAGCCACTGTGCTGTTGTTGTTTTATCTACTAGAAACATTGTCCTGAACTTCCTTCTTGTTCAGGGCTCTGATTTCTCAGTTATTTACACTGATAATACAGTGCAGTGACTCAGCCCCTCACAGTAATCTTGCTGGGGTGACAGGTCCTCTTCTTGCAAGGTTCATCAGGCCCCAGTTACCATCGGAATCCATCTCCTCCATACAGGGACCGCAGGCAAAGCCACAGAGGTGAGGGAGTTGCACAGTAGTAAATCCTCAAGGAAATAAGGAAATCAAGGTGGCCTTGAAGGGCATCCCTCACAGGCCTTCCCTGTTGGTGCCCGATGCCTGCCCTGGTGGGGTGTTGTGCAGATGCACCCACGGCTCTCCCACGGGTCAACAGGACGGCAGTTCTGCAGTGAAGCGGAGAAGGGACACTAACACTTGGTAATTGACCTACCTGTGCTACAGATTCACAGGCTGTCTCATTAATAGTCAAACGTGCCTAGGAATGGGTATAATTATTCCCAATATTACGGAAAAGGGATTGAGGTCTCATGGACATTAAGCACCTCCACTTGGGAGTCGAGAACCGGATTCCAATTCTGCAGTTGCCACACTCCAAGCTTTTGCCACAGGGCCACACTGTTTTCCCCAGGAACTGGTCAGGCTGTCTATCGTCAGGAGCTCTAGAGGGTTCTGGTCTACAGTGGTGTGCAGAAGGTTGTCTCCCTGTGATAATCGGGGAGGAAGTGGCTCTTTCAGCAAGTACTGAAAAACTAAATCCTTTTGGCTTATGGCGTCATCCCACAAACCTGTCTTTTCTGCATAGATACTTGCACATTCACTCATGTGTGCAAAGACACACACACACCTTTGCACACCCCACACCTTACCACACAGGCCCAGGGGTGAGACTTGCTGCCTTCACTTTCATACCAGTCCCTTTTCGACTGCTCTTTTATAATGTCTTTTAGCCTTCAAGGCTGCTCCTGAGCCTCATTTACCAAAAAAAAAAAAAAAAAAAAAAAAAAAATAAAGTCCACCAGCTTCATTTGAAACAAATTCACACCAGCACTCAACACTGCTGGGGAGGAAACAGAGATGGAAGCAGGAGGTCAGAATGCAGTGTGACTTCCCCTGGTCTCTGAGGCCCCTGAGGACAAGCCTCAAACTGCTTTCACTGGAGTTTCATGCTTCCTTTTCTTCATCTCACTTAGGGCTAAGGGCTTCCAGATGGAATCTCCGTGTATCTCTAACTCAGCCAGTCAATAAGACCCAATCAAGAAAGTGCACTGTTTTACCCAGGTGATAAATAAGCGATATAGGAGACTTGGTGTTTCCTTGATTAGAATCTTTTCGTTTCTGTTAAGGATGTAACCTTGCTAGATAACGTATTTTTTAAAGTTCCAAAAGGCTGCCTTTAAGGATCCAAAAGACTGCAACAAAATGTGTTATAAGAGGGACGGGAGTGAAGAGATCACAAGCTGGGAGGGAATCCTACATCTCACCTGCCGTAGAATCAATGAACCAACCAATCAATGATGACCTCACAAACCGTGAAGTTCATGTTTGCAAAGAAGATCATGAGATTTCACCAAAAGTTGTGAGATAAGCACAAGAAAGGAAAAAAAAATTTTTTTGGAGTCATGTTGGATTGAAGTGGCACAATCACGGCTCACGGCAGCTTTGACCTCTTAGGTTCAGGCAATCCTCCTGCCTCAGCCTCCCAAGTAGCTGGGACAACAGGTTTACACCACTAATCCTGGCTAATTTTTTGATATTTTGTAGGGACAAGGTCTTATTATGTCGCCCAGGCCTGTCATGAATTCCTGGGCTCAAGCAATCCTCTTGCCTTGGCCTCCCAAAGTGTTGGGATTACAGACGTGGGCCATAGCACACGGCCTAAGAAAGGAACTATTCTCTATGTGGGTAGATTATAGACTTAATACAACCAAATTCATACAGACTTTCTAAAGTCTCCACTTTTGTGTAGCAAGTGAGGGACTATGAATGGATTATAAAACAATTTTCAGTTTACCAACAAATCTCTTCCTCAGCAGATTTTTGGATTAAGGCCAAGGAAGAGAGAAGCAGACAGGAAATCTGGTAGCTCTGGTTTTAATGGAATTAAAGAACTTTAAGAGAAAATCAAGATGACTTAAAATTTTTCTTTTAAGATCTAGCTGTTTAAAGTTAAAACCGAAGTAGAATTAGTTTGTTTAATGGCATAAGGCAAGTGGGACACTGCCTTATGTCAGCAAAAACACAAAATTTGACATTTAGAGACACTGTACCTCTATCATCTAGGACAATGCCTGGCACTGTCCAGTAGACTGGAATTAATTTTTGAATAAATGAATGAATGAATATATAATTCAAATGTGCAAAGAAACCATTTCTTCTACTTAGCTGTATGTTATTTATGTTAAAGATGTTATTGTAGCTATTCTGGATTGGTCTGCAAGTACAGTTGCAGTCCAGAACCCATCTCCTCTCCTCTATTACTTGATATTGCTCCTTTCACACGTCTTAGACATGCCTTGTCACCTAAAGTGCTGGTGACTCCTTGACAGCAGGGACAGTTCGTAAGTCGGCATCCCATATTATGCCTATAATTCCAAGTATACTGACCATAAAAATAAACGAAAATACTATAGAGCAGAGGGCAGCAAACTTTTTCTGTAAAGGGCCAATCAGTCAATATTTTAGGCTTTGCTGGCCAAGTGATCTCTGTAACTACCCAACTGTGCCACTGTAGCACAAAAGCAGCCATAGACAATACTAAATAAATTTTTTCGTTTTCAGTAAAACTCGATTTATAAAAGCAGATGGTGGCTAAATTCAGCTCACAAGCCACTGTCCATTGAATCTTTGCTCTAGGGTCTCAGGTCAGAAAGAACACGTGTTTTGGGAAGAATACCAAACTGAAGCTCAAGGCTTACTCTTGCTGTGTCTGAATCTCAGTTTCTTTATCTATAAAAGGACCTTGCATCCTTGAAATTATTAAGTCTTTGGCTGGGTGCAATGGTGGCTCATGCCTGTAATCCCAGCACTTTGGGAGGCTGAAACTGGAGGATTACTTGAGCCCAGGAGTTTGAGACCAGTCTGGGCAACATAGCAAGACCTCATCTCTACCAAAAATCAACAAGTAACTGGGTGTGATGGCATGCACCTGTAATCCCAGCTACTTGGGAGGCTGAGGCAGAAGGATTGCCTGAGCCCAGAAGGTCGAGGCTGTGGTGAGCTGTGATTGTGCCACTGCCCGCCAGCCTGGGTGACAGAGTGAGACCCTGACTCAAAGGAAAAAAAAAATTAAATTAAACAGGAGTTTCAATACATATTAAAAACATGAATCATATCACTAGAGTCACATCTCAGCAACCTTCAGTGCCTACAGAGAGTATATTCTTTGGCTGTAAAACACACTGGTGAGACACAGGCTAGTAAAGCTTTTGTAGGCAGAGAAAAGGTTCGAAGATTGACCGATGCTTCCTGCTACCCACCTCACCTCTCAGTATTCCTTTCCTGAAGATAACGAAACCAAGCTCAGAGAGAAACACCTTGCTCATTGCTCCATTCACTGTGGACTAGTCAATACAAAACAGAAAACAGGGATTTTGTTTTACTCTGTCCTGTTACATTCTCCCCCATAAACACTAGCCATCCAGCTTGCTAAAAACTCTTAAAAACAGTCCTTTTTTTGTCATTGTTTTTTTTTCTTTTTTAAAGATGTGGGGTACAATTCAGGATTTGGTATACAAGTGAATGCCATCGTTTTATCAAAAGATGATGTTTCAAGCTAGTGAGTAAACAAAGAGCATTGCAAGCCTAAGTACTCTTAGTGGGAAAAAAGTTAGCTCCTCAAGTCATACTTTATAAAAAACAAATTCCAGCCAGATCAAATACAGACATCATATCAAATACCATAGACAGATAGAAATTAGGAAAATATTGGAAATATTAACTCTATAAAACCACTATACTGAAAAAACTCAAATATATATAATTATAAAAAGTGAGAAAATAAATTATGTTAAAAAGTAGATTAATAATTGGTTGTTATAATTTAAAAGAATGCTATATACACATCTAAACTACTACGCGTCAATGACATAGATAAAAAGTCTTTTTTACCCTTTGAAAAGTAAGCAAGTAAGCAATACCTATACAAATAAGATACATGCTATATTTAAATAGATCTCATTTGTGGTTTGCATTTAAACTGTCAACCACCTGCTGAATTTCCTTTATTATTTTAACTTTTTCCATATGTTAAATATCGAAGTAAACTGTTATAATTTCTTATGTCATCTCTTAATTGTATGATGCAATTTCAGACATATTAAAAAGTAATAAAAAATTATGAAAGATGACCTATTTTATATTGACCTGGACTCTTAGATTTACATTTCTACCTGAAATATAAAAAATAGGGCTAAGCCTTATCTTGCTTTGCTCCTGGAAGTTTGCTCCATCTGAAATGGCCTCTTTTTCTCTAATCTCTACTTGCCCATATTCTAGGCATTCATCAAGCCCAGCTTGAAGGCCAGTCCTGGAGGAGCCTTCCTTGACATCCTATGGTCCTTAACAGGTACCCTTCTTTTTTTTTTTTTTTTTTTTTAAGTCAGAGTCTCACTGTTGCCCAGGCTGGAGCGCAGCAGCATGCTCATGGCCACCACAGCCTCGACCTGCTGGGCTTAGGCGATCCTTCCACCTCAGCCTTCCAAGTAGCCGGGACTACAGGGATGTGCCATCACGCCCGGCTAATTTTTCTTGATTTATTGTAGTGATGAGGCCTTGCCAAGTTGCCCAGGCTGGTTTCAAACTCTTAGACTCAGGCAGTCCTCTTACCCCGGCCTCCCAAAGTGCTGGGATTATAGGTGTGAACCACCACGTCCAGCCAACAGGTGCTCTTCTAAGATACACATCACGTCCTTCACTGTATAGCGGAGTATACTCAGTTCTTTCATGTTAAAGATTTTGTCTTATACCTCTCCTAGAACTTGTCTCAACCCTCAAGAACGCAGTAGAGTACCTTAAACACAGATGTCCCAGTTGTAAGAACTTGGCTTTATCTGTGATCCATATTCATGAGTAGTGTACCATTGACACCTCCCAGCTACAGAACTCATCGGTGTGACAGTCAGCAGCATCTTCCTTTCTTTCTGTGCCGCCCTCATTTAAAAAGCTTTAAGGAACTAAGTTTTCTCATTTAACAGCTGCTTTATAGCTTTAAAGGCCTTTTATGGCTGTTCAGTGATGACAGAACTTTATGTTGTATACAGGAATCACTCAATGAATTTGACCTCCAATAAACACAATTGATTTTACAAGGATCTGAGTAGTCTAGAAAGATAGCAGAAGAGTTGGGGCAGGCTGTTACTTCACAAGAAACAAAGGAGACTAGGCAGGATTATCCAAAAGAAATGAAGGAGCCTAAAACTATGCTGAGTTCGCTTTAGAAGGCTACAGAATCAAAACTGTCAGACTGTTGACTTGCAGAGCTGAAAGGATCTTTAGAGACCATCTAGTCCCACCTTCCTATTTCACTCTGGAGAAAAACAGTGACTTTCTGTTAAGCGAGTTAGCCTTGGGTTTGGTTGAATTAGTTAATACATATATTTAGAGATTTTAAAACATGTGACTATGCCATTAAAGTATTAATTTTAGAAGACTCTGTCATACTGAAGGAGTTAATGCATCCCCAAAACACCTGGAAACTGGGGTTATTTTACATGAATATCCTGACTGCCTAGAGCTATCAAGAAAAGCAGAGATTCCCCCAATTTGTGTACTCTTTCTCTCAAGAGGGCATCCATGGGCAAGGCTCATGCCTTGGTAGGTACAATATTCCACTGAACTTTCTAATAGACTACACCCATCATCAAACCATGCTGTTGTGTAGGAATAAAATTTGCAAAATCGTGTAATTTTAATAATAATTTTGATATTTACAAACCTATGAAACAAGATTAAAAAAAGAAAAAACCTCCTAAAGTCTGAACAATTGATCTTTCTTGATTTATGGGCTTACGTTAGATTTCCAAGAAGCGTGTGGTGAAGACACAGTGTCACAGAGGAGGCAGACGTGACAGGTCTTGACAAGAAGGCCAGGTCCATGAGGACAGCACTGCACACAGCAGCCATGGAGGGTGGCAAAGACTGTCCTGCAGACCCTGGGCACCCACCTCTCATCTGACCTTGGGCAAAGGCCTTTGCCTCTCTGGGGTTCAGTTTCCTCTGTGGTTCCCTTTGTACAAATGACCCTTCTACCTAAAATGAAAACAGCAGAAATAAGCTACCTCAAAGCGCTGTCCTGAGAATTAGAAACAGAAAGTATCTGCAGAATGTCAACTACTGCTGTACACACCATGCAAGAAACAAGATGTGAATGGTGTTTATAGACAAGAAGGGTCTTGCCTGGAAAACACAAGAGGGGTCATATAGAGTATTCATAGTAATACACTGACCTAACCTCTTTCTCCAATTATTTGGGGGAAATTCGCATGTTTTTCTAAGGTTCTCTTCTTTAACCACTGCTCTTTTCCTCTCATGGTTTCTTTTTTTCATTTTATTGTTAAAAATAAATATCTAATGTGACTGGGCATGGTGGCTTACACCTGTAGTTCCAGCAATTTGGGAAGCTGAGGGGGAAAGGCTCACTTGAGCCCAGGAGTTCAATACCAGTCTGGACAACAGAGAGACCTTGTTTTTACCAAACATAAAAAAAAGAAAAAAGAAAAATTAGCCAGGCATTGTAATGCATGCTTGTAGTTCTAGCCACTCAAGAGGCTGAGACGGGAGAATAACTTGAGCCCAGGAGGTCGAGGCTGCAGTGGATGGAGTCACTACACTCCAGCCTGGGCAACAGAATGCAACCCTATCTCTAAAACACAACCACACACAACTATCTAATGTCTACGGAAAAGTGGAGAGAACAATGACATGAATCCTCATGTATCCATCACCCAGACATACGAACATCAGTTAATTCATGGCTAATGTCATTTGATGTATAACCCCGCCCATGTCCCTCCCCACAATCCTATGGTTTCATTTAAAATTGAATCCCAAACATGTCACTTCATTTTTCATAGCTTTATAAACACACAAGTCCTATTTATTTGCCATTTTATTTTCCTGCTTCAACATCCCTGATGTAAGTTATTTATAACAATGAAATTGAGGCAATACTGGAGGTGCACTTGAGGCCAGAGAAAACCTAGAACTAAATGGTTTAAATTTTTAAAAAAGGGACAATGTTTCAAGGCAGAGAGGTAAAGTCGGCTTGTAGGAGTCCCTGTTGCTATGTTGCTATGAGCATGGCTGCACTCCAGTGGTCAGCTGAATCAGCTCTGGCCTGAGCTATCAATCAGCTCAGGGAGGAAGGGGCATTTCTTATTTTTCCCTGAATAAGTCTGTTCTTTCTTACCTCCAAGCTTCCCTCTCACTATTTTTTTTTTTGAGTGGGGGTCTCACTCTGTCGCCCAGACTGTAGTATAGTAGCATCATCACGGCTCACTGCAGCCTCAGCCTCCTGGGCTCAAGCGATTCTCTTGTCTCAGTTTCCTGAGTAGCTAGGACTATAAGTATGTCCCACCTCGCCTGGTTAATTTTGTAAAATTTTTCCTGTAGATACAAGGTCTTGCTATGTTGCCTAGGCTGGTCTTAAACTCCAGGGGCTCAGGCAATCCTCCTGTCCGTCTCTGTCTTCCAAAGTGCTGGAATTGTAGGTGCGAGCCATGACACTTGGCCTTGAACCCACTATTGAAAGCATAATCACTTTAGTATCGAGCTCTCTCGCCAGCAAAGCCTTCCTCGGTTCCTACAGTCAAAAAGCACCTTCTTCCTACTTTGCTATTCTTGTATATTGTAGGTACCCAATGAATGCTTGTAAACTGAATGAATGGGACTTATTTCATTCTACCTTATATTTTAGTAGTTCTCACACCTCTCTCTCACTAAATTCTAAATTCCTTGAGGAAAAAGATATTGTATGTTAAAGTAGCTCTGTATCCCTACTCCTTATGCATTTATCTGTACACAGTAGGCACTCAATAAATGTCTCATGAACAGAGGAACACTCTAGGAAAAAAGCTAATCTTGTCAAATGGTTAGAGAATTAAGCTTCTGACGAATGACTTCATGTAAATTATGAGCAGACTAGGAAACATACAATGTATATATTTTTTCACTGGTTTCTTGCCTTAGGTAAGCAAACTCGGACTTGTCATCATAAAAGAAAAAGAATTCAGGAGTATAGGTATCCAAATGACCCAGCAACACCTGCCTGCGATACCATAATCCCGTTTTCCTCTCCTCCCTTTCTCAAGGTGAAGGCTACATTGAGTTACTGCTCACAAGATGGAATTACAGGACTGAATCTGAGACAAGGCTTCTTTATGCCGTGTCTGGTCATTAATTAGCTGCTGGAAGCTTCAGGACAGGACCATTAGCATGCTCATAAACCTCTTATTTTAAATGTTTTCGCTCAGCCTTGATTCTGATGTGACTCTCCTTGTAAGCTGGACGTAGGACATTTGTTTCTTAACATTTCTGAGGCTCATTAACTACCCCATCCCAGCGGCTCATTAACCAAGCCATTAGGGATCTCGCCTCATCCAGGCAGAAGCCTCCACATGGCCTTGCAGAGCCTTGGAGGGCGCCTGACTGGGGAGGGCGCGAGGCTAGCTGCAAGGCTCTGAGGAGCGAGCGGGGTGTTGTCAGTCTCCCTGCGCAGGACGGCGGCGACTCACCTGCTATTCTCCCAATGGGCATGGCGTGCTCTTCGGGCGGGGAGACCGAGACCATGATGTGGTTCATGTAAGCCAGGTCTTCCCGATGCGAGAGGTTGATGGGCTTCCCTTCCCTGTGCAGCCCGTCCTCGGAGAGCCTGGACTGTTTGAAATCCACGGAGTGCCGGGGGTTCAGGATCAGAGGGTGCATGATGGGGCTGGGCATCAGCTGGATCACCCGTGTGCTCTCTTGCCGGGGGCTGGATGGCTTCGGGTGGGACTCGGAGGACGGCGGGCAGTGATTATTCTCCATGGGAGACACGGACAGGGGGTAGGACTCCTGGTGGTTGTTCTCCTGGTGCAGCCTCGGTCCCTGGGCCCTCTCGGCCGGGGAGAGGCGGCGGATCATGTTGTCCAGGGGGGACCGGAGGGGCCGCTGCTCGGGGTCGGGAGAGGGCCGATGGTTTGTCGTGATGGGCGACCTGGAGCGGTGCAACAGTTCAATGGTGGGAGGGTTGTGGTGCACGTTCTCCACCGATGGCCTGGGGGTCCTCTGGACACAGTTATCTGGGGGGCGGAGGGAAAGAAAGACAATCACAAACCCCAGTGAACGGGCAGGACTTCACCTCACAGCGGTTCTAAAGGCCGTAGACAGCGCCGCTTGTACCTGTGGGGAAAGCACCTTTCTCTGCAGGATGCGGAGTGTCTTTTCACTGTTTAAGAAAATTAAAGCGAGGGTGGCTCAGCCTGCAATTCCATGCCTTGGGAGGCTGAGGTGAGTGAACTGCCTGAGCCCGCGGGTTCAAGACCCGCCTGGGCAACTTGGCGAGACCTCATCTCGACAATAAATAAAAAAATCAGCCGGGTGTGGTAGGGCATGGCTGTAATTCCGGCTACTCGGAAGGCTGAGGCGGAAGGATCGCCGGAGCCCAGCAGGTCGAGGCTGCAGTGACCGGGAGCGGCCACTGCACTCCAGTCTGGGTGACGGAGTGAGACTCCAACTCAAAAAAACAAAAACAAAACCAAAAAAACCCCAAACCAGACCAAAAGAAAATTAAAGCGCACATATTGGGTCTATTTTCCTACTGCTAGGCAAGCTGAGAGTGTCCACAAGCATTCCATTTAGTCACCTGTCAGTGGTTTATAAACACAAGAAGCCATATTTCCACAGTTTATCTTTTTCTCACTTGACTCTTCTATGTGGCTTTCAGAGTTGGATCTTTAGAGGTTTCTGCCAGATGCTTTTATTGACTTACATTTTTATACCCAAGTTTTCATATTCTCCACCTCCAGAAGTTTATAGTATCAATGACAATGCTAATAATAGTGATAATGATCAATAATTACTATATTCTGGATACTGAATTTTATTGTTTAAAAAGTATAGTACTCCTAAGCAGGAGATACCACTATCACTCCCATTTTACAGATGATAAAACCAAGGCATAAAGAAGTTAAGCAACTTACCCAAGGTCACATTGCCAGTCAGGGAATTAGAACCGGACTCCAATCAGATTCTAGAATCTGTGCACTCATTACAATATCTGTCACTTTGCAACATAGAAACTGGGGCACAGGATCATAACCTGCTCTATATACAATCATGTTGTACTTCAAAGAACTTTTTTTTTTTTTGAGTTAGAATCTCACTCTGTTGCCCAGATTGGATTGCAGTGGCACACTCCTGGCCACCGCAGTCTTAACCAGCTGGGCTCCAGCGATCCTTCCCCCTCAGCCTTCCAAGCAGCTGTAACTATAGGCACGTGCTACCATGCCCAGCTAATTTTTGATTTATTGTAGAAATGAGGTCTCACCAAGTTGCCCAGGCTGGTCTCGAACCCGCGGGCTCAGGTAATCCACTCGCCTCGGCCTCCCAAAGTGCTGGGATTACAAGCTGAGCCACCGAGCCTGGCCATTTTAAAGAACTTTTAGGTGCACTTTGTTCCTGAGTGTACAGACCCAACCTACAAATGCTCAGAGACAGGCAGAGACAAGTGAGAAGCAGGATGGATGGAGACTCCTACTAACGCCTCAACCCCACTTGAACTTTTCAAGCTGGTGACATCTGAGCAATGAAGCTGCAGAAGTATATGTAGCTCAGAAAAGCTAGAGCTCTGAGGGTATGTCCCTCAACCCAGCATGCATGTGGCTTCAGGAATCCCCACTATGGCTCAGAAGGGCAGAAATCTGCCCATGAAAACGGAGATATCTATAGGACGCCATACCCGTCTCAATGAGGTCTCTCTGGACATATCTGTTCCCAGAACTGTCTCACCAAAAGGATGTGCATGCTTGCTGGTCCCTGTTCTGGTCAGAGACATGTCTGTAGTTCCAAGCAAGTCAAAGACATCATCTTTGTCCATTAAGACATTATCTATATGAAGAATACGTAAAGGGGATGTGGGACTGTAATCCCGCGCCTTTGGGAGGCTGAGGTGAGTGGATTGCCTGAGTCCACGGGTTCAAGACCCGCCTGGGTAGCGAGACCTCATCTCTACAATAAATAAAAAAATCAGCCGGGCGTGGTAGCGCGCGCCTGTAATTCCGGCCACTCGGAAGGCTGAGGCGGAAGGATCGCCGGAGCCCAGCAGGTCGAGGCTGCGGTGGCCGGGAGCGGCCACTGCACTCCAGTCTGGGCGACAGAGTGAGACTTCAATTCAAAAAAAAAAAAAAAAAAAAAAAAAAAGTTCTGCTAGATCTCACCTACTATATGATGAAATAATGTTTATTATATTAAAAAATCATCTCTTTGAAGGCAAAGGGTTTACTTTGTGACTACTATATAACCTGTTGCCATAAATTAAAAAATCCTTAGCTGCTGGGGTAGCTATCAAAAGGAGATTGGTTTAACAGATTATGGCATATCTCTAAACAATGGAGTTCTATGCAACTATAAAATGGAATAAGTGAGTATCTCAATATTTTGCTAAGGACCGTAACTAGGCTGTATGGTTAGATAAGAAAAGCATGAAGTATTTAAGATTTGTTACCACTTATCTAAAAAAAGAGAAGGGGAGTTTCAGGTTCAATAATGGCAGAGTGGCTTGTACCAAACTAACATTCCTACAGATAAAAATGATAGAAGCTGAAAACAACACATTTAAAAAACCATTCGAAAGTACTGGAGAGTGACAAAAAGTAGACAAAAACTGAAGGGGATTTCACTCTTGAAAGAAGGGACCTGTAGAGTGAGATCCACATTCATGTAGCTTTTCTCCTGAGGGCACTCCTCAGTTCACACAGTATAGGACAGTTAGAAGATAAACAGAAAGTTGTTTGAGATGTAAGGAGATAGACTATGTAGCTGCCAGAATGCAAAAAACTGAGGAAGCAAATCCCATAAAGGTGGGAATCTGAGAAGTGACAGTGACTAAACTGGCATATAAAAGTTCCCTCAAATTTTTGTCTGACTCCTGAACAGCAAAGGAGGAGAACAGAGGAGATCCTAAGGCGTTTACTGAAAAACCACAGTTGTATGAGCAAAATACATGAGCAGAAATCTCAGCTGTTGGCTACTGTGGTGGAGAAAGAATTCAGAGTTTGAGTCTAATTACATTAGAAGGCTCTGTAAGCACCTCAGGCTGTTCATTGCCAGGATTAACCACACCTTAGGAGCAAAGACTATACTCTAACACAGAGGGATCTGGCTGAGGACAAAAGGCAAAACTGAAACAGATTGGGCCTAATGAAATGAAAGACCAAGTTGTTACAAATTCAAAGTGACTGGTTAGTAATTTAACTGCCTGCTAGAATAAAAATCAACACTCTTCAGAGGAATAGAACATAATCCAGAGTCTCTAAAATCTATCATTTTCAGTATCCAATAAAAGTTTCCTAGACATGAGAAGAAACAGGAAAATGTCACCCATCATAAAGAGTAAAAAAGACAGTTAACAGAAATAGACCTTGAGATAATTTAGGTGTTGGAATTAGTAAAAATAGAACTTTATGGCAGCTATTGTAAATAAGTTCAAGCCCTTAAAGGAAACAATGGTCATAATGTATGAGGACACATAGAGACTATCAAAATAGAAATGGAAATTGTTTAAAAAACAAAATGAAGATTCTAAACTAAAGAGTACACTATCTGAAAGGCTGAACTGGATGGTCTTAATAGCAGGTTGAAGATGAGAGAAAAAAAAGGTTAGTAATTGAAGATAGATTAGTAAAAATTATATCCAAACAAATCCTCAGTGACTCATGGAACAATATCAAACAGTCTAATATACATAATTGGAGTTCAGGAAGAATATAGAAAAAACAGAATATACAAGAAAAAATAATGGCCATATTGTCCCCAAATTTGGTAACAACAACAAAAACAATTTTTAAAATTATTTTTATTTTTATCTTTTTTGAGTCAGGGTCTCACTCTGTTGCCTAGGTTGGAGTGCAGTGGAACAATCACAATTTACTCTATCCTCATCCTTCTGGACTCAGGCAATCCTTTTGTCTCAGCCTTTCAAGTAGCTGGGACTAAAGGTATGTGCCACCATGACTGGCTAATTTTTTCTAATTTTTTTTGTAGAGATGAGGTACTGCCATGTTGTCCAGGTTGGCCTCAAATTCCCAGGCTCAAGCAGTCCTCTTGCATCAGACTCCCAAAGTGCTGGGACTACCGGCATGAACCATCACACAGCAACAAATTTAAAGATCCAAGAAACCCAATAAAATCCAACACAGATATATACAATGAAAACCACACCAAGACACATAATAGTCAAACTGCTGAAAACCAGAGATAGTCTTGAAAGCAACCAGAGGAAAAAGGATGCTATGTATAGGGGAAAAGTTATAGTTATTATGGCTAACTTCTTTTTAAAAAAACCTTAAGAGAGAGAGAGTGCTCAGACACACAAGAAGGATATGATGGAAGCCTACAGAGAGAAAAAGACTTAAAAGACACATTGACCGTATGCAATGTACAGACCCTTGTTTGGATTCTGATTCAAACTGTAAAAAACATGTATGAGATAGTGGGAAAAACGTGAACCCTAAAAGGACAGTTGATGATACTGAGACTTAATAGTTTTCAGTAGATGTGATAGTTCTATGGTTATGATTTCATGGAGTCCTTTTCTTTTCAGACCTGTGTTGATATTTTTACCAATGATATGATGTATCTGGAATTTGTTTTAAAATAATCTGGGATGGTGAAGGAGAGAGTAGGTGGAACACAAAGGAAACAAGGTTGGCCATGAGCTGATCATCAAAACTGGTGATGGCTACACAGTGGCTCATTAAATAATTCTCTTCACTTTTGTAAAGGTTTGATATTTCCCATAATAAAAAGTTGTTTTTAAAGTGTTTAGGCCAGGTTCGGTGGCTCAGCCTATAATCTCAGCACTTTGGGAGCTCGAGGGTTCAAGACTAGCT
The DNA here is from genome assembly GCA_027257055.1 of Cephalopachus bancanus. Classification (NCBI taxonomy): domain Eukaryota; kingdom Metazoa; phylum Chordata; class Mammalia; order Primates; family Tarsiidae; genus Cephalopachus; species Cephalopachus bancanus. Next base: position 1,934,902 of record JAPVLO010000406.1, on the reverse strand, counting down.
CAGGCAACTCACTCATCTCTACAATAAATAAAAAAAATAGCCGGGTGTGGTAGTGCATGCCTGTAGTTCTGGCTACTTGGAAGGTTAAGGCAGAAGGATTGCCAAGCCCGGCAGGTCGATGCTGGGGTGGCCATGAGCGTGCCACGGCACTTCGGCCTGGGCGATGAAGTGAGATTCCAACTAAAAAAAAAAAAAAGTGTTTAGTTAACCTTGGAAAGATACAGGTTGGAATGAGAAGCACTCACTTTCTCACTTTAACCCAAATACGATATCAGTGCTTACAGGGTACTGACTAAAATAAAATGACCTGTAATCTTTTGGGGACAAGGTATGTTTTCTTGTTATAGCTAATATGAATCTCAATTCTGCTGCCCATAGAAGTGAACTTATCTTTTGTTCATGGTTCACTTTTCATTTGTCACAGAATATGATTATTTTAAACAACTATTCAAGACAGTTTCATTTTGAACTTTCACATATTTTCTTCTAAATGCCATTTACACATTTCTTCCTTTACTTAAAAGCATTTAAAGTTTTAAAAAATACTTAAGGATGATGAAGACCATGTATCAAAAAATCCCATTTCCTGAATCCATTTCCCGTCTTATAAATTTCAAAATGGACACAGGCGTTGGTCAGTAATCTGGTTACCTGCAGGCTTTCTTTGATGTCCTGGGCTTCAAGGCTCAGTGCGTGGGTGTACACTCAGGGCAAGCCTTAGGAAGTCTGGGACGACTATGAGAGGAAGAACTTTCATGCCAAGGGTAAAAGAGGAACTGATGTAACGTCCTGGAGAGATTTCACTCTCCGTTCCTGCCCAGATCTTTGGGAACAATACAGGAGGGTGATAGTGCTCTGGATAATCCAACTCAGATTTTGCTTTTGACTCAGGATACAGGCAGGAACAGGACTTGGAGGAGCTTGATTTATTTATTTCTCTGCAGACACCACTGGAAGAGGAAGTACTTGATGAAGTTGATAACATTAATGGTAGAGAACTGGATCCAAGGGTATTTAATTCCAGGCTCCTGGTGGTCTGGGCACAACCACTGTCAAGGCTGAACGGCCTGCAATGAGACCTTCCAAGCTTTGTTTCAGTTTGCAAAGCAGCACCCACGTACGAAGTGGGCTATGACGTTCCTACCCTGCTGTCTGCTGCCTCTGTTATTATAAGTTGGCAGCAGGGTATGGAAACTTACGAGACCAGAGCCGGCAGGCAGAGAAGCTCCGGACACAGGAAATACACTGAGCGGACAGTGGGTGCATTAAATCCCCCAGATGTAGGAGTCTTCTGTCTAAAACAAGAAAAATTTTTTGGTCTGGCCTTGATGTCTGCGTTTGTTCTTGGTGAGCTGCCCAGCTGGAAAACTGGGAAATTATCCACATTGCCCTTGCTCTGAAGGTCTTGATACGGGAGGGAAATAGACAAGGAAGAGGGAGGGAAAGCCACACGTAATTAGTCGGTGTGGGCACAGAAGGAAGGGAGGAAGAAAGCCAAGGGCTGGTAGGAAACTGTCATGTGGCTGAAAGTGTTTCTCTGATCCCATACCTTTCTCTTTGTAGACCACTGTTAGGCACAAATAAGCCCTTCTTCTCACTACCAAAGAGCCCAGAGTAAATCAGGACTTTAAATGTGATAATTAAAAAAAAAGAAAGAAAGAAAGAAAGAAAGAAAAGGTCTGATTTCTCATTCCTTTTCTTTTTACTTATTAGAAAAGTTTCTCTACTTAAAATTCATCAAAATTCAACCCAATTTAATCATGTTATAAATAATAAATAACTAATAAACTTAAAAAATAAACGCCTGTGGTGGAAGTTGTTGGTTTTGACCAGGAAATTTCGAGGGTAGAACACAGGCTAAGACCATGTTTGTATCGCACATGCCAGGATCACATTTCCACCATCACACTTTCCCCCAGGCCCTGGATGTTGATCAGGGAAAGTAGTGAGGAGATGCAAATCAACAAGCCCAGCAGGGACTCTCATTCATCAGCCTCAATCTACTGGGTTTCACATTCTTCCACAAAGGGCCATATTCCAGCACAGTTTTATAAAAATTAGTGGGAACTACAGAGCTAGGCAAAAGTTAAAGGCTCCAAGTCTTGGGATGAAATTCAAAATATGTTTGGAATGAATAGGCTGAAACGGGCAGGACAGGGTCAGTGAAACATCTCCAAACCGAGCAGAGGTTGAACTTCAAGGAAGGGGTGGGGTATATTAGTTTGTTGGAGCCACCATATCAAAGTACCACAGAGTGGTTTAAACAACAGAAATGTATTATCTCACAATTCTAGAGAGTCTCAACTTCTCTCGCTGCCATTATGGGTTGAAAGTGTCCCTCCAAAATTCTTATGTTGAAGTTCCAACCACCAGTACCCTCAGAATATGACCTTATTTGGAAAGAGGGTCTAGTCCTTGCAGATGTAACTAGTTAAGGTGAAGCCACTGTGACCATCCACTGCGACTGGTGTCTTTATAAAAAGTTACTTTGGATGTAAAGTTATACACACAGGGAGAATGCTACATGAAGAGGAAAGTAGAGACCTCAAAGCCAATGAATGAATGCCAAAGCTTGCCAGCAAACCTCGAGAAACTAGGAGAAAGGCATGGAACAGATTCTCTCTCACAGCCCTCAGAAGGAATCAACCCCGGTGACACTTGACCTCAGACTCTCTAGAATTGTGAGATAATACATTTCTGCTGTTTAAACCACTCTGTGGTACTTTGATATGGTGGCCCCAGCAAGCTAATATACCCCAACCCTTCCCTGAAGTTCGACCTCTGCTCGGTTTGGAGATGTTTCACTGACCCTGTCCTGCCCATTTCAGCCTGTTCATCTCAACAAGGTGCAAATGTCACTAAATTCTTTTCTAGGGCTGAGAAGTGGCCTGGTTTGGAATAGACAAATCACATATGTTTGAGGTCATAAACAATAAACCTGGCCGAGTATAGTGGCTCACATCTATAATCCCGGCACTTTGGGAGGCTGAGGTGAGAGGACTGCTTGATCCCAGGAGTTAGAGACCAGCCTAGGCAACACAGTAAGACCTCATCTCTACAAAAGTAAAAAAAAATTAGCCAGCCATGGTGATGTTCACTTGTAGTCCTAGCTACTTAGGAGGCTGAGGTGGAAGGATTGCCTGAGCCCAGAAGGTTGAGGCTGTAGTGAGCCATGTTCGTGCCACTGCACTGCAGCGTGGGGGGCAGAGTGAGACAAAAAACATAAAAGATCCTATGCAAGCTTCTAGAATTGTATAAGCATTTGATGAAAAGTGCTAAAAGAAACAAAACAAAGAAATAAAACTTGTAGTGCTCTGAGGCTTAATTTTTGTTACCACAGGCTGGGCATGGCTCCTCCAAACAGACCACCTTTCCTGTGGATCAGTATGGAGAGTACATGGCCATCTGCTCTTCATGGCAGTACAGGGAAGTCTCCTTAATCTCAATAAAGCAGTACAAAGGAAGTGAAGGGAGAAATCAAGGGATCGAATTTCAAATGAACCAATTACACTTGCATGGGTAAACTTCTCAATCATTTATAGAAACTTGGGTTATAGTGACACAAAGACTTGGCAGAGGAGCCCTGGAGTGGGGCAAAGAGCAACAAAGCCCCTTCACTGAGGGCTTCCTTCTCTGGAGGAATCAAACTGGCCCTAACCTTAAAGGGATCAGATGGCATTTCTGGGTACCTTCTAGTTTCTGGGTACCTTCCTGCCTATCTTGGGAGAGTTATTCATGCATATTAGCAATCTCTTGCCCCTAAAACTTCTGGCTCGAGAGAGCAAGCTAGCTTTAAGGCCAAAAGCAGCCACCGGGCCACTGGAGGAGGCTGAGGAGGCAGGGAGGGTGAGGGGGGATCACCCCTGAAATGGACCAAGGGCCCACACAAGGCACAAAGAGGCCCTCTGCACAATTCAGTCCTCCCACACTTTGCCACAGCAAACAAATGCTGCAGCAAGGGCAAGGGTCGGAAGGTAAAAGGTCATGCTGCTCTAGGCCCTGAAATACAGGAGGCAAAGCAGAAAGACAATGTCCTAGAGAGGCCGGGTTCAGTGGCTCACACATGTAAATCTGTACTTTCAGAGGCAAAAGAACTGCCTGAGCTTAGGGATTCGAAACCAGCCTAGGCAAGTTGGCGAGACCTTGCCTCTACAATAAATCAAAACATTAGCCAGGAGTGGTGGTGCATGCCTATAGTTCCAGCTACTTGCAAGGCTGAGGCAGAAGCATCACCTGAGCCCAGCAGGTCAAGGCTGTGGTGGTCTTGAGTGTGCCACTGCACTCCAGCCTGAGGGATGGAGTGGGACTTCAATTAAAAAAAAAATAGCAGTCGGGCTCGTTGCCTCAGCCTGTAATCCCAACACTTTGGGAGGCCAAGGTGAGTGGATTGCCTGAGCCCGTGGGCTCGAGAGCAGTCCGAGCAACTTGGCGAGACCTCGCCTCTATAATAAAATAAAAAATAGCAGGGTGTGGTAGCGCACGTCTGTCGTTCCAGCTACTCGGAAGGCTGAGGTGGAAGGATCACTGGAGCCCAGGAGGTCGATGCTGGGGTGGCCATGAGCGTGAGTGCCACTGCACTCCAGCCTGGGCAAAGGAGTGAGACTCCAACTCAAAAAAAAAAAAAAAGTCAGGCGCAGTGGCTCATGCCTATAATCCCAGCACTTTGGGAGGCCGAGGTGAGAGGACTGCCTGAGCCCATGGGTTCAAGACCAGCCTGGGCAACTTGGTTGAGACCTCACCTCTATAATAAATAAAAAAATTAGCCAGGCATGGTGGCGCAGGCCTGTAGTTTCAGCTACTTGGAAGGTTGAGGGGAAAGGGTCACCTGAGCCCAGCAGATTGAGGCTGTGGTAGCCGTGAGTGTGCCACCGTACTCCAGTCTGGGTGAGAGAGTGAGACTCCAACTCAAAATAAATGAATAAATAAATAAACAAATAAAAATAAAAAAGAAAGAAAAAAGAAAATGTCCTGGAGAGAAAAGGAGGGCTTGCAGAAGAGCGGAATGGGGCCAGGTGGAGAGGCAGTAAGGGGGAGGTAAGTGTTCTTCCGGTGGGACCTCTTATTACCTGCCACCAGATTCAAGAATCACAGAATAGAAAGGGCTGTAAAAAGGCCTTTAACTTTTAGTTTATTCTTCTAGTTCTTTTTTTTTTTTTTTTGAGTTGGAGTCTCACTCGGTCGCCCAGATTGGAGTGCAGTGGCCGCTCCCGGCCACCGCAGCCTCAACTTGCTGGGCTCCGGTGATCCTTCCGTCTCAGCCTTCCGAGTAGCCAGAATTACAGGCGTGCGCTACCACGCCCGGCTGATTTTTTGATTTATTGTAGAGATGAGGTCTCGCTGCCCAGGCGGGTCTCGAACCCGCGGGCTCAGGCAATCCACTCACCTCAGCCTCCCAAAGGCGTGGGATTACAGGCTGAGCCACCGAGCCCGGCTATTCTTCTAGTTCTTAACTGGGAGAAGAGACAACCAGAAGATTAATACAAAGGCTCCAAAGAGGTCATGGAGGACCTACCACATGTCCGATATTGTGAGGCAACCTAAGATGCAAGCAGTGCTCACTTCAAAACGGGCCATGTTCTGAAAGTACCAAAGATTAGCACTGTAAATGAATTGTCCCACAGCAATTATAGTACAGAGGTGCCCAGTAATCCACGAAGGTGTTCTAGGAAAATAGCAGGAGAGGCAACAGGTTTTTCCTATGAACGAGGTCCACAAATCTGGTGATTGTACCAAGTGTATGTGGTTACCGAGTACATGCAGTACTAAGTGCATGAGAATGGTTAAGAAAATTGGAATTGGAAGTAGAAAAAAGTCAACCATTGCACAGCAATCTGAACGTACTTAACACTACTGAACTTTGCACTTAGAAATGGTTAAGGAGATAAATATGTTATATGCATTTTATTCCTATTAAAAATGGACAAAAACAAAGGAAAAAAAATCTGACCAAACAGTGGTTAAAAAAAAAAAAAAAGAATAATGGCAATGAACAACATTTACTGAGTGCTTGATATCTGACAGGTGCTGTTTAAGGGCCTTTTTCCATATTAACTCATTTCTTTCTTATATCAACCCTGTGAGGTAGGTACTGTCATTTTCCTTCATCTACAGACGGAGACTGAGATACAAGGAAGTTAAGTAACTTGCCTGAAGTCATACAGCTAGTACACTGGGAGCTGGGATTTGAACCCAGGTGGTATGGATATAGAGTATGTACATGTGTGGTCACGCTCTCTGGCCCTGTCATTTATTACACAGCTAAAATGTTTAACAAGGATGCCAAATCCCAGCAGATGGCCCCCTTGACATTGACATCAGCACAATTTCAGCAAGACTAGAGAATTACTGTGTTTTTTTCTTTTTTTTTTAAACAACCAGCAATAGGATGTGACTGGAGCTGCTAAAAACTTCATCTACCTGGTGCCAGCTCAGCAGATGTGGCAAGGGGCCCGCTTTCAAGGAATGACATAGGAGGGGCTGGTTCCCCAGAGGGGTGTTTCTAGTCTCAGAAGCCAGTGCCTAACTTGGAACCCATATTTCTCAAAGGCTGGAAGATTTTCATCATGCCAAGCTCATTCATCCTGAAGGAGTCAATCATCCATATGCGTAAATTCAGTCAAATGTAGTATGAGTTATTTTTCATTTTTTTAGTTGAAGTCTCACTTTGTTGCCCAGGCTGGAGTGCAGTGGCATGCTCACGGCCACCGCAGATTCGACCTGCTGGACTCAAGTGATTTTTTCCGCCTCAGTCTTCCAAGTAGCTAGAACTATGGTCACACACCACCATGCCCAGCTAATTTTGTGATTTATTGTAGAGACGAGGTCTCACCATGTTGCCCAGAACCTGGGCTCAGAGAATCTTCGTGCTTTGGCCTACCAGAGTGCTGGGATTACAGGTGTGAGCACCTGGCCAGTATGAGTTTTTAAAATCTCAGACTACCGACATATTTTTGGGCTTCAAAAGTTATCTTTGACATTTTTTTTGGCTCAAATTTGGGCAGTAATCTAAGCAGGAGCTGCCACACTGTACCCGTTAAGTGAACTGAAAATTGATTTGGCATCTTAATCTTCACAACTTCTACTCATCTTTCAATCATTCACCCTATTTTCAAGGTGTTTATACAACAAAACTGAATAAAAATGTTATTTTGATCTACTCATTCATGCTGCAGTGGTACTGGAGTCAATCTCATCTGGGTTTAAATCTCAGCTTTGTTACTTCATTTTGGGGCATGTTATTTTATTGCTCTTAACCTTTATTTCTTCATCTATAAAGGGAAGATAATAATATTACCTTCTTTACAGGGTTGCTGTGAAGATTAAATGATATAAACATTTAAGGGCTTAGAACAGGGCCCGGCATACAACAAGGACCCAGTAAATGTCGGCTATTATTTTGTTATTACAAAGCAGATGCATATATCTCATCTTCTTTAATTATCTCATTAAAATTGTATATGATTTCCTTCTTCCAAAGCAGTCTTTGGGTACTTGGGTTTGGGGATGGTGAAACAGTATTCCACAATAAAGTCATCATATAAATAAAACTTCTGTGGGTCATTACAGAATGCAAGCCACCCTCCATGTTCCCCACAAACAAAAAAAAAAGATTTCTATCGGGGCCATTTCCATGTGCTAGTTGTAAAGAAAATAAAGATCAACAGTATTTCAATGCTTGAATTTTCTCACCACCACTTAGTAATTTCCATGCCCACCTCCTGATAAAAGAGATGTGCCAGAACAGAGAACTGCTACCTTAAAACTGTGTCCACTGCTGCAGAAGCAATCCCAACACTGCATGTGTGAATGTTCTCAAAATAAAGCGAGTAACTTCCATAATCTCTTCGATGGGGCGTAAAAAGGGCGAGGCTGAGAGCTGCGATTATCAGATGGTTCCCTCAAGGGAGTGATGGGAGATTTTGAGAAACACAGATTTTGTTCCTCCTCCCTGCAGACTGTGTGCATGTCCAGTCTCATAGGGTAACTCTGCAGAGCTGGCCCCATTCAGAGCCAGCTAAGAACGAAGCTTATTTTATATCGCCCAGGGAGCTTTTAGGGAACCACTACTCAAGTAGTTCTAACACCAAGGGATCAGTGGCAACTGAGTATGTATTTTTGGGATGACTTTCTTTGGAAAGGAGCTAAAAATCAGTTACTTTTAGATGTTGTGGAACCTAAGAAATCAGGAGAAGTTGTCATTTTGACTATGTGTGACAAAATAAATTTATTTCATAATTGTTTGCTGGTCTGATATTTCTAAAGATGCTCTACCTCCTGGCTTTTATGAAAGAAGTAGTGTCACTGTTTATTTTACCTCCTTTCTACATAACTACTTACCTGTCTTCTAATTCATATGATGCAGATAAAAGAGACGTAACAGTCAAGGAAAAGGAATCTGCTTAAAATGAGCTTTTTATCATGAGATAAGTGAATGATGCTGCTCATGGTTTGACTACTGAGAGGGGGAATATTACCAGAAGTTCTCGACAAGGCGAGACAGATGAGGGCAGAGGAGATTTTCTTCTGTTTCTGAGCAACACCAGGCAGGATGCTGCTATGACGTTCTGTATTTTAGATGCCCAAGACCCTGAAGGTAGAGAATGTGTTTTATTCATCTTCCTATTGCCCAGACAGACTCAGACACCTTGGATGTAACGTGAGGATTTGAGAGCTGTAAGAGACCATAGGGTCTGACCCTCTCTTACAACTGGGCAAACCAAGAGCCAGAGAAATGAGAAACTTAGTCCTCAGGATTTTTTTTCTGACAGAATGGAGATTAGAATCTGGTTTTCTGGCTTCCAGATCCCATCAAGACATTTTGTACACACACACACACACACACACACACACACACACACACACACACACACATACACACCAGTTTGTCTGGGATGGTTCTAGCTTACGCCTGTTGTCCTGGCTTACTTATTAATGGAGTCCTGTCATAAATGTCTTGGTATGCATGAAAAATTATAAGGTTACCCTAATTATATTGTCCTCCCTTCCCAAAACTAGTAAGTAAAAGGAGGAGTGAAAATACTGTTTTTTTCTGGAGATAGATGGTAATCTGGGGACTGCTTTGCTCAAGGCATGATGTGATTTCATAATAGAGTACATTATAGAGAAAATGAAAATTCACACACAAAGGGTTTTTTGTTTTTTTTTTTTTGAGTTGAAGTTTCACTCTGTCACCCAGGCTGAACTGCAGTGGCATGCTTACAGTCCCAGCAGCCTCCACCTGCTAGGCTCAGGTGATACTTCTGCCTCAGCCTTCCAAGAAGTTGAAACTACAGGCACACATCAACACACCCAGCCAATTTTTTTGATTTGTTGTAGAGATGAGGTCTTGCCAATTTGCCCAGGCTGTTTTTGAACCCCTAGGCTCAGACAATCCTCTCACCTCTGCCTCCCAAAGTGCTGGGATTACAGGCATAAGCCACTGCGCCCAGCCTTATAAAGGGTTTGAATTAGCCTACTCATCCTCCTCTCCCATCAGGGCATGGAGGGGAACCTCTGAGTGAACACCAACTTCCTGCTTTTAGCACTGCCATATGGCTACCAGGAGGAAGGAGCGATTGCAATGTGAGATGGTCACAGAGGATATCTGTGGGGAACTGGTGTTAGATTGAGCAAGACACATTTGTATTGTGATATAAATTTCCATTGTCAAATTATGAATGTTTGCACTGGTTAAGCTGGCGGCTGTGATGAGGTGAAATCACAAAGGGCTTGAAAGAAGCCTTGGATTTGCACCTGACCATGCATACTTCACTGCGCCAAGCTGCTTAGCAGCTGAGCCAGGGCCTGTTCTCCTTCCATTCTGTCATTCCTAGCTATCTATGTATCTATCTACCTACCTCTCTCCCTCTCCCCCATCTACCAACCTACTATCTATGTCAAGTCAATAGCAGCATTGAGTTGTCTTGGGCAAACATAATTTTACCTGGTACTATTATCCCTAGTTACGGAAAATAAATCACTGGGGAAGTAATATTTGATATGTACAAGGGAGGAACCCAAAAAGAACCCTGGAAGTTTCTTTAAAAATTGTGTATTTGTTCTTACATGTTTAAACTTCAGTCACCTTCAAAGTACTCTCCATCTGAGACAATACACCCATTGAGATACTTTTTTCCACTGGTCAGAACAGTTTTTGAACTTGTCAATTTTGATGCCTTTTAGTGCTTCTGCCATTTTTTGTTTCACCTCTTCCACATTGGTAAAATGTTCCCTTTGAGGACTTTTTTTATCCTGGGAAACAAAAAAAGTCACTCGGGGGAGATCAGGTAAATAGAAAGGGTGGGACATGGAGGTCATTGCATTTTTGGTAAAAAACAAACAAACAAAAAACAACAACAAAAAACTGCTGAACAGTCAGTGTGGTGTGGGCAGGTACACTCGTACCTCACCCAACATAAAATGGGCAGACATGTTGAATCTCCAAAAGAAATTCACTGAAGCCAAATACAGCCTCTTACAACAACACTAGCTGGTACACAGATGCCCATGGGTTCCTAAAATACTTACCTAGTGGGGGAAGCCTATATTATAAGGGGCTCACACTCCAAAAAATAATTCTGGCTTTTTTTGGGGGGGTTCCCCTTGTATAATTTCACTTGATAGACTTTTTTTTTTTTTCCAGAACCAGATCTGCTGTATGTTAACATATGCCCATATCAATCATCTATCTTTCATAATTAAATATAACAGTATTGACTCTAGAGACAATTTATGTGGAAATGGAAAGTTTTTCTTTTCAGCAGAGAAGGAGAGAAAGATGGAGGTGGTGGTTTGAAGTGGGAAAGTTGAACTGATTCACGCACCTCTCTTCTTGGTCTCTCTGTTATCAAGGGCATCATATATCTGAAAGTCTGGGGAAGATGTGAAGAGGGCAGCCCCTCATATCACCTCTGTGTCTTGGACATCTAGTCTCATTGTATACTACCTGATAAAGACCTGCACTTCCCTTCTTGTTGAGGGTACCTGTTCATCTGAGAGCACGCACTGTGTCTAAACAGACTGAGGAGGAGGACGCATGCCCTCAGATCTTGCTTCCTGGCCATCAGCTTTAAGGAACGGTCTCTGAGAATGCACTGTTTTTAAGAGCTGGGTCTGAAGCAGAGCTAGCTGGTCCACAGGGTGATGGCGCCCTTGACCTTGGCCTCATTAGCTTCATTCTTTTAGCTACTGAGCTCACCACCACCGACATCCTAACTCCTGAGAGCAAGCTCATTATAGTGCATGCGGTGGCACATCTGTATTTACTTGGTTTGAGAGGAGCTCTCAGAGTAAGCCACCTTTCCCTATTGATGAGCTCCTGAAAATGAGAACAACAAACTCACCTACTTATGAGTCAAATCTGGCCAAGGGAAAAGGAGGAAGGATTTGTGAGGAGGCGAGACCATTATCCTCCAATAACACTGGGGAATAAAAATGGAGCAGAAATTCCAAATGGGATTTTTATTCCTTTTTTTTTTTTTTTTTAATTGAGAGAAAGAAGGAGCAGCAGCAGAAAAAATAAAAACAAAAACAAAACCCATCACACACTCTTTGTATTTGAAAGGCAGGCTGGGTAATATATTTCTTGCCTTAATGTCAAGCTTCAGTAAACCCACCTCCTCTTCTCTGGAGTGGCTGTTGGCTATTATGCAAGCCGGAAATGTACATGGCAGGAAGAGCAAAGGAACAAGAAACCAAATTGGGGGAGGAAGGTAGCTGCTAAATTTAGCAAGGGTAAAGCTAGGGGAGAAAAGGAAGAGAGAAAGGCAGGGAGCATGCATGAAGTGCTGTTCATTCTCTATCATGGAGGCGAGGGGCTCCCGCTGGGCACCTCCCAGCACAGGGAGGCCATGTCAGTCGCCTCAAGTTGGGCTCTCTTTGGTGAAATGTTAATTGAGAAAACAAAAACTTCTCATTTTTTAATCTGATAACGACAAAACAAAAATACGAGTTCTACTCTTGGGGGTGATTAATCCATTGAAGGAAATGCCCCAAGGAGCCAGAGTTTTAAGCCCCGAGTAATCTTAACCTAAGGAAAAGTACACATGAGAAAGTTCCGGTGCCTGTTGGCACGTGTGTTGTCTGACCTGGGCAGGAGGATGTGGACATCATGACCCTCAGACACAAGCCATCACTGAATGCCACTGTATACTCAGCTGGACAATGGAACAGCGCTCAAAGCAAGGTTTTTGTACCCTATTTCTGGACCCCAGCACCTACTTGGGACCTAGGGTCAAGGTCTAAATTCAGTTCTGGTCTTTTGTTTTCTACCAATATTTAAGAGGAGCAACTGGGTCATCTGAAATAAACACGGACACTGAACACAGTCTACCATCCTCCTTTGGTCATGGTGAAGAAAGCCCCGTCCGAACACTGAGTTCACAGGGTTTGGGTTTTTTTCCTTCCCCTGGCTTTTATTAAAATCTGCTCAAAAATCTTTAGTAACTCCCCATGACTTTGCTCCATTTCTGGGAAATTAAAAAAAAAAAGTTCTCCACACTCTGGTTCTAAGCTAAGTTCCTCGGACCGGCTCTGCAATGGCCAAATGCTGGTCCCTGTGAAAGTAGGGTGATGGCTCACAAGGTTTATTTATTTTTATCCTCTTTATTTGGGGTATGCCTGAAATTTTTTCATAATGGAAGGGAAGTGGGATGAGAAGGTACGCTCTGCAACCCGAGTCAGGTGACTTCTGCTCCCCATTCCAAGGCTTTCCCCCACCCTTATGTCATTTTCTCTGCCTGGAATGTTCTTCGCTTCATGCCTGCTCATCAGAATCCTGCTGGACCTTGAAGGACTCCTCCAGAGCCCACTCCTTTATGAGCAGACCCTGCTCCCTTTACCTGGCTGTAATTGTTCTTTCCACATCTCCACAGTGCCATATTACAGTTTAGCTTCTGTGCATATTCATCTCACTGCGCCACTTTTTTTTTTGAGTTGGAGTCTCACTCCATCACCCAGGCTGGAGTGCAGTGGCATGCTCATGGCCACCCCAGCACTGACCTGCTGGGCTCAGGTGATCCTTCTGCCTCAGCCTTTCAAGTAGCCAGAACTACAGGTGCACGCTACTATGCCTGGCTAATTTTTTGATTTATTGTAAGTTGAGATCTCGCTAAGTGGTCCAGGCTATTCTCAAACCCATGGGCTCAGGCAGTCCCCTCACCCTGGCCTCCCCAAATGCTGGGATTACAGGCTTGAGCCACCATGCCTGGTCTCACTGCGCCACTTTTATTGTGAGCTTCAGAGAACCAAGAATACACCTGATGCACCTAGACATTTCCCCTTAGTGTTTAATACACAATAAGCACCTAATAAATGTTTGTTGAATGAAAAACAATTTATATGAATAGGAACAGTGTATCATGGTTAAACCTCTTGGATTTGTCTCAACCTCAGGCAAGGAAAGAGAGGCCTCCTCAGTACCTTCCTCGTGGTTCTGATGCAATATGACTTCCGGCTGTGTGTGTATAGAGTTTCCAGGGTGGAAGAATGGTGAAAAAAGAATCCGAGGTTTCCTCTGCTTCAGAATATGCTGAAGGAGTTCATAGAGCACATCACCTGGAAAGAAAAAGGAAAGGGAAATAGAGAAATGGAAATACCTTTTCAATAACTGTTTACCGAGCTCCAGCCCTGCCCCGGCCCTGTACTGAGAGTCCAACGGTGGACAAATTACACATGCTACCTCCCCTCATGGAGCTCCCAGGGGACAGGATGGAGCACTTGAAACTCAAAAGGTTAGAGCTTTGTGATTTTTCTAAATTAAACTTGTTTTTGATGATGAAAATAATATACTGAAAAAGTTTTAAAAATGCAGAAAAATGGAAAGCAAAAATTACTTATACTCCCATCACGGAAAGAAGCCCTGTTAATACTGTCTATAGTTATACAGTTAGAATCAGGCTTCTAAGTTTAGTATCCTCCCTTCTTCCCACCACATGAGGTTTTGAAGACTTTCCCATATTACTCAACTGCCTGTAGTAGCTGCCTAATAATGGCCTATCAGAGGGATATACCAGACCTTGCTGGAAATTTAAATTGGCCCAATTTATGGCTATTATTTTTGCGAAGATATCCTTTTTACGTCTATCTTTGCTTGCACTTCAGATTATTCAAAGAAGAATTATGAAGTCATTAAGTATGAACATTTTTAATGTTCCAGTGGCAACTCACAGACTCTTCACAGAAATCTTCCCTACAGAGAAAAAGATTCCTTTTTAACCAACTCCAATCCCAGGCAAGAAAAGAATAAATATATAAAAAAAAAAAAAAATTCACAAGTCCAGTTAGAGGTGGTAACTATTAAAGACGCTCTATAAGGAACTGGCACATTCTGGGATGCTTCCCTCCTTTAAAAATGCATACAGGCATTGCTCCAAGGTTCCACAATCACGAGAAAATCATTCTGAGATGTCAGGCCTTTGCAGAGTATGGTGGGGGCAGGGCTGAGAAGGGGGCTTTCTGTTCTGATATATTTGGTATTTGAAGTATTCATTGTTTTGACCCACCCTTTGGCTTGGATTCCAGTTCAAAATGCAGGTGGGTGCCTCAAAATCCTTTAGAAGTGAGTGATTAATCTTTAAAATGCCATCGGGCTCTCTCCCTGTCCCCCTATGCCCTTGCCCCCACACACATAAGCAGTCAACAACGATACCAAACAATGGGCTTTTGTCTCTAATTTTAGCCATCTTTAACAGATACTTTAATTAACAACTTCACTTAACTGTGTATTTTGGGCTGTAGATATTGCTATATTATTTTTTCTTTCAACTCAGCATGAACCCGAGAAGCATTCCCTGTTAGTTTCTTTCTTTCTGCAAACCTCCACTCTTCTAGTGCTTGGACCCAATAAAATTCCATGGATATCCTATTCTAAGTGACTCCTGAGGGAACCTTGTGTCTTTGCTTTGACTTTGTTCCTTCCTCTATCTTTGAAATTCGGTTGCTATTAGTATAACTTTCTGTCACTACTTACTATTATGATTAAATAAAGCAAAAGACTTCAAAGAGCCGCAGACATGTCATTTGGGCATTTTATTAAAAAGAGACGGGCAGGAAGATGCAGAGGTGTCCTGAGCCAGACTAGAACCATGGCACACACGACTGCATTTGAGAGCTGGGAACGGCTTTGGAATTCATTGAATCCAAACCTAGTAGTCATGGTGATGTCTCTGATGAGGCGGGGATACGGAGCCTGAAATACAGTCCTATTTTAATGATTCATATTTTAATCTCACATAAAAATAAGCCCCTAATCAACACTTTGTTTCTTTTGGTTTAGCGTAATGTCTTCCTGAACTTTTCCTAATTTACAGGGCCTCACACTTGCTGGGTTTTATCCTGTGGGTTTGATCAATGTTTTATTTTGGTAGTAGGCAGAATAGAAAATGAAAACATTTAAAAATGTGTTCCTGATGATTACTATTACTAAAAAAACGGTCAGTAATTACCCTACCCATTTTGGAAGGAGAGGCCAGGAAATATAAATTTAGTGTCTGTGAGGGTGTTCAACTCAATTCACTTTGCAAGGCAGGCTGGTGGGGCAGTGAGGGCACCTTGGCATCCCAGTTCCTCTGCACCAGGTGACCTTGAGCGAGTCCCTGACCTTCTCTGCAAAATGCAAACACCAGCACCGACCTCCAAGTTTGCTGTGAGGGTTATATTAGGGAAATGTTAAGAAGTACCCAGAGCAGGGTTTGGTCCCACGCTGCTCCCTGGCCCCGTGCTTGGAGGCTGCTTTTCTGGGTTTGGAGAAGCTCTCTGGTGGGAGCTCACACAAGAGCTGGAGAGTAGGCAGGTCACTTTCCCTTCTTCACGTTCATTTCTCTCCATACATACAGGAGGTGAGCCAAGACAGCAGAATGGTGATGTGTCTATGCCCTGGAGTCACACGGGTGCCTCCTCAGGCCTGCCTTTCTCTAGGCCTCAGTTTCCCCATCTATAAAACGGTGATGTTGATGGCATCTATACTGCAAGATGTGAGGATTTAATGAGGCGGTTCAGGTACTAAGCTCATCACAGTACAGGCAAACAGTAAAAGCTCAGTAAACATCAGCTGTTGCTTTTACCACCACTAACATGATCATCACTGTTATTACTGATATGATGATGTTGATTTAAAACAGGCCTGTAAACCTCTAAGGAGCTCTCACGTGGAGAACAGGGATGGAATGTCTGGGTCATGGCCAATTTTATGTCCCCCCTCCAGAAAGGTAAAGAAGGTGACAGAGGCCACTCTCTCATTCGTCAGCTCTCTGGCCACGTTGTCACAAGCTGGTGGGCTAAGCCCACTGTGGGGCCGACATGTGCTATGCTCCACACATCCCCAAGCCGTCTGTACTGGCTCGCTTTAGCCTCTCCTCCTGAAGCTGGCAAAGGGAGCAGGCAGAGAAGGTTTCTCTGAGTGTGCAGGAGAAAACAGGGGAGCAGAGTGAGTCAAGTGGACTCTGCCAGTTTCTTACTTAAAGCATAAGCCTATTATGAGAACAAATAAGATAACAGAAATTATCCTAAGTGCCATTCATGAGGGATGGCTAATGGGTGGGAGGTCTCAGGTGGTGGACCAGGGAAAAAAATCTTAATTCTAAGACCCTAGAGTGTCACCACAGCTGGATCCGTCCATTCCCAGACATGTTTCCTCAGCAAGCAGGGCTCAGTCGGGGAATGCAGCTGGGTTGGCACAGCGTATCGCTACCACGGGGGCAGGGACCCATGACTGTACAGGTGCTCTGAGCCCATGACTGGCAGCGACAGTGTGTGCCTAATAACAACTCTGAGTCCTAGACCTGGAAAGGATTCTAGAGGCTTCTTAGAAGGGCTCAAGCTTGCTCACTAAGAGTCCCCACCTCCCCTTCCCTTGCCAAGAAGTGGTGCTGGCTGGGTCAACTTCCAGCGATGGGCAGCCAGCCATGGCACCAGCAAACCATTTTTAGACAGTTCTAGTTGATAGAAAGTTCCTCTGTTGAGTTGGAATCTGGCTTCCCCTGAAATCCCTGTACCTTGGTTCTTAAGTTTTGACTTCTGGACTAACACAGAACGTGTGTTTTGTTTACAACAGATTTCTAAATCAACAAAGATGGCCTTCACACCTTCCCCCTCCATGACCACTATCCTTAGTTCCTCAACTCCCAGCCTGTTCTCTTTATACATTTTTCAAATCTTCATAAATGCAAGAGACTACATCTAAAAGTTATTATTAACAAAAGGATCTCTGGGATAAAGAAGTTTTTAAAAAGTAAGTTATATTCATTTGCCTACTGAATATAAAGAGCATGACCACAGACAGCCCTGTATATCTAACTTAGCCAACGTCCATTGACTTAGATTCAAAGGGCACTTTTCAAAATATTCTTAGCCGATTTGATTTTTGATAAATCCTTTTTGTCTTCCCAGAAAAGAGATACAGTAACGAGTACTAGCCAGTACTTCTATTTTACTAAGCAATGGAACCAAGCCCGGTTGTTCAAGGGAACACAGCTTTTGTTAGTTCCTCCGTATATCTTCATGCATACATACATAGTTCATGCACACACATGCAAGGGCACAGGTGGTTTGTCATGAAGCTACTAGATAAAGGGCCCCTAACTTGCACAGTTCCCTGGGAGTCCTAGAGATATTTATATCTCCTAAACTGTAAGCTTCAGGCCCATACAACCTAGATATACTCCTGGGAACACACACACATACACATACAGAAACGAATCACACATACAATTATGCATTGGTGATCTTGATGTGAAAAGCCAGGCACCTTCTTTGAGAATCCTAAATTCTATTATTTTATTGCAATGTTTTAAACAAATAATAGAGCAAGTAAACAATACTATTGCAAGTTGCCTTGTCAATCTCACCAGTGTCTAAAGACCAAGAACATACAGATGTTGTCTAGGGGATCTAAATCTATTTAAATTACTTAATTTTAGAGGAAAGAACTTGGGTTCTAGAGCAAGCCAGTCCCAAGTTTGAATCTTGGTTGTCAGTTGCGTGCCCTGAGGCACACTATTTTTCCTCTTTGAGCTTTAGTGCAAGGCTTAGTTCAGTAGTCTTTTTGTGTAAAATGAGAATGATGCCACAGACTTGGCAGAGCTGTTATGAGGATTAAATGAGATATATATAAAGTACCAGCCCCATGTCTACCATAATATACGCTCAATGGATGGTATCTCTTGTACTAATGATAATTATTAACAGGTGTGTCTCAAAAAAATCTGGCAAAAAAAATTTCTTTGTTTCAATACTTTTGTATTTAAAGCACATGCATGAGTTTTACAAAGTCACATTCATACATACGGAATATTTTTCCCCAGTTGACATCTGTCATATAGACATTTCTAGTTTACAGTTATCTCTCATAGTCCCCCCACCACCCTTCACAGTTGTATTCCCAACCTCTTTGTGTTTCCTCTCTTTCGAATTGAAGCCATTTCAAGTTGTGCCTATGCAGACACACTTCCCATCCTTTGATCTCAACGATATCTGTCTGGGGATGGGGGGACACCCCTTGTCAACAAGGGTGCCTGAACGATGCATATTTGTATACCTAACCCTTAACTGTACCCCACAATTTTAAAATAAAAAAATGTTTAAAAAAAAAGAGGTACTATTCCTGTTTCTCTCCTCCGACACAGCCAAACTTCCCTGGGTAGCTGTCCAATGCTGTGCTCTCCCTGTCCTAATCTTCCATTCTAGTTCCCACTCCCACCCTTTTCCAATCTGCTCCTGGTAAGGAAACCTCCCTGTTGTCAAATTCAAAAGGCAATGGTCAGTACTTGAGGAACTGCCTGACCTCTGAGCAACATCCTCATGAGTAATTTCTACCTCCCTCCTCTTAGAACATTCTCTGGCTTCAGAGATTCCCCATCCTGGCTTTTCTTCCCCCCTCTCTGCTCCTCCTTCCCCAACCCTTCAACAGGAAGCTTCCGAGGATGCTTCACTCATCTTTCTTCATAGGCAACCTCATCTACTCCCAAGACTTCAATCAGCTCACCTGTGCTAAGCCGACACCAGTCAGGCATTTCTTCTGAACTCCAGAACCACATTTGGTTATCTCTAGATACTTCCTCCTAGAGGTCACACATGCACCATACACTTAATGTGTCTAACACCCATGTCTTTACAAACCAGACGGTATTCCCTAGTTCAGGAAATACTCAGTTGATCAGACCAGAAATCAGGGAATAATCCTTAATTCTTCAATCCCTCTCTTTTAACCCCCAATAGGTCTCCAAGACCTGTAGACTCAGCCTTCTCAATGCTCCTTGAACCACCTTAGTTGGCCCCACCTTAGTTCAAGTCACCACCATTGCTCCTAGATTCCAGTCAAACAGATGCCCCATCTCTACTTTCTTCCTCTGCACCTTGTTGTGCTAATCCTCTGCCTAAAATCCCAAATGGGTTCTACCTGTCTTTTAAAAAAAAACAATCCCTGAACATGTTCTGAAATGCCCTGCATAATCTACTAAATAATAAATGAGTGAGAGAATGAATGGTTGTAAAGCTACAGGGTATTTATTCCACGATATTTACCTTCCCTGAGTTTGTTTAGCTAGTCTCACGTTGGGGGTGGTTGAGGAATTTCCAGTTTTTACTATTATAAATAGAATTGCTAAGGACATCTTTTTTTACCCACTCTTAGATGATTTCCTTAAGGTATTTTCTTAGCAATGGAATTATCAGTGAAAGGGTGTGATTAGTTTTAAAGTTCTTATTATACACTACTTGTTGTCAGAAGGTTGGAACCAATGTTTAGCGTCATCTGAAATGCTACCTATTGTCTCTCCTATGGGGTTTCACAACTTTTAACTTCTCAGGGTTAGCAGGTTTAAAGCAGAACCCTAACACTGTAAGAAATTGCATTTTTCGGGTGACAATCTGTTATGTACATATTATCATATTTAAATTATCTAAGAAACACATTCTTACATTTGCAAACAGTTCCCTCTTCTCTTTCATTTTTATTCAGAGATTTTAAGTTTCCTTCTGACTTTTATTTTTTTTTAAAGCATGCCTGGTGTAGGAGGGGCACTTTTTAGATTTGTCAGAACATTTTCCCTGCTGCGTCCTTTCTCTCCATGATGGGTTCAGGATGAAGCCCTGGGCTTCATCCATGAAATTCATATTTCATCATAAATTGAACAGCAAAAATATCAGTGCAATCACAGTCCTGGGGAGAATTCTACTGGCGGCCACAACATGGGCAGCTTGGTTTTCTAACTCTGCTTGATGCTAGTTTCCGAGCATTCCAATCAATCATTTTTTTCACACTGATTGAATTATTAACCTCTTTATTTAATAGGAAGTAACTTCTGTGACTATAAACATAAACTAGTCTTTTACTTAGGAACAAATATTGGCAATTTAGCTTAATATTTATGTCTTAGACACAGAAACCCTGAGGAAAAGGGGGCAGGTTGTGGGGAAATTTGAACATTATGCTCAAGAGAATATTCCATTAGAAATTATTCAATATAATTATATTACTGAATATAATTGAATTAGATATATAATTATATATTATATTAAATATAATAATAAATCTGTTAGAAAACAGATATAGTAAGATAATTACCTCTAGCTGTATATAGAATATATGGTAAGATAAACAAAATAATGAGTTCTTGAGAAAACAGAAATACTATGAAATAAGTATGTGCTTATAGGAAGTACTGTGCAGTTTGTTTTCCCTGTTTTCATCAACTCTGTATGACGGAAGGATGGTAACCACCTCCACTTCACAAATGGGACAAGTGAAATGCAAAGAAATTAAACGACTTTCCCATATGTGACTTAGCTAAGCATTCCTCTGATGCGTGATATACATTTTTTTGCTTGTTCGAAGACACAGTAAAGAAAGAGCCAGTTCTGGGTGTCTTCAGTCAAGGGTCATGGCTGCTACAGCACCCACATTTCAGGGCTACAATTTCCCTTCTGTGACCCATATCCTTGGATTCTCTGAATTCATGCCAAAACAGCCAATTGACACAGCCATTCAGTCAAGCAAATCACCTGCCATTGCTTAATATAAATTAATAGGCAAAATGGTCCAAGGAATAGACATGTGGATAGACTAATATTTCAGTTTAACTTTGAAAGGAAATTTTACTCTATTTGAAGAATATAAGGAAAGCACATTTCCAAAGACAAAGGTTCTGGTGGGTTGGAAAGGGAAGAAATAATGTGCAAAATCATACTCTAGTATACTAAAATACTCAATACATTTAGAAAATCTCCAGTATGATTTTTGCTGAATTGAAGGAACTTTGAACATATGTTTCTTTCTTTCTAAGCACCAGTAGAGAACATGTGTAACATGAATTACATTGTTAAAAACTTGTGGGATTTTTTTTTGTTCATATAAATAATGGGTACACAAATCCATTCCATCTAAATGTCATGCAATGGATAATTCTAAGTAAGAGGTAATATAAATATTAACTTGTCTGTTCTTTTCCTATCAATGTGTTTTCTCAGAATCTCAAAGTACTCAAGTGATCAAATACCTCTTTGAATTTAAATCACCTCAGAACAATTTAATGTGGCAACTACGTAGTAGCTCAAGAACTAAGTAAAATTATTCTGTCCAGGTAAGGTTTATAAAGCTGGGTCCCTTTTAATTTATTCTTTAGCTTTGCAAATGTTATATATTTGCTACCTGGTTATATCAGTTGATTGGGAGACTATTCCAAAGAAAATATCCCATTTTCAACCTTGAAATCCTCTGGTTAGAAACTATATAGTTATTTAGAGCAACACTGCAAATGTTATCTGCTTTATTCTAGGAGCTGAAAATGGAAGACATTAGCCCGGTGTGGTGGCACGTGCCTGTAGTCCCAGGTATTCGAGATGCTGAGGTGAAGCTGCCATGAGCCGTGATTGTTGTGATCATGCCACTGCACTCTAGCATGGGTCACAAAGTGAGACACTTACTCAGGAAAAAAAAAAAAAAAAAAAAAGGAAGGCGCCTATCAGGAAGTGGACGAGATAAGTGTAATTTGTTAAGGTGGCCAAAGAATATGGTATTCAAGTAGTCTACTGTATTTGAACATGTAGTATCTTAGGTAATTATAACTCACTGTGATCAGTTCTCTTCTGTCTACATTGGAGATCAGTTGTGTTAAGGAATGTCATTTCCATGTACAGAGAGCATAATTTTAGGTGAGGCCAGGCAAGGCTGGTGGAAGATTTAAAGATCCCTTTGTGGTGATGGGGCAACCAGATGCTTTTGTTTTATTCCAGCAGCGTCATGACTACTAAAAAGCTACTGCTAATTTTTCTTACATTACACAGCAAAAAAGATTTAAGGAAAGGTAACAGAAAAAAATTGGGCAAAGTATACATTTTCCAAGGTATCTGAGGGGGACCCCCCAAAAAAACTTGGAATTTATTTATTAAAAAATTGTGTATTTATTCTTATGTTTAAACTTCAGTCACCTTCAAAGTACTCTCCACTTGATGCAATATACCTATCAAGATGCTTTTTTCACTGCCTAAAACAGTTTTTAACTCATCAATTTTGATGCCTTAATGATTGTGCTGTTTTTTGTTTCATCTCTTCCACATTAACAAAATGTTTCCCTTTGAGGACTTTTTTCATCGGGAAAACAAGCAAAAATTGCTTGGGGTGAGATCAGATGAATGGAGGGGCATGGGGTCATGCTGTTTTTGGTCAAAAACTGAACATTCAGCATGGTGTGGGCAGGTGAGTTGTCATGGTGGATGAAACAATAACTTGTTTGTCACAATTTGAGACTTTTTTCTGCAAACTGTGATGCCACCTTCTTTGAAACTTCCAGATAAAAACTTTAGTTGACTGTTTGATCTAGAGGAACTAATTTTGAATGTACTAAGGGGTCCAGCCTCCAAAAGATAATTCTGGGTCCCTCCTCATATAGATTGAAGGAGATAAAAATATTTATTTGCTGCCTGTAATGTGGGAGGTTAAACTGTTTGCTTGAAACACTGTTTGACTATTGAAGTTGGGCCAAACTGTTAAGAGTTGAAAAAACCTTAGGATCGACATGGTGGAAAATCTGTTTCATGAATGAAGAAAACAAGGTCTGTAAAGTGATGCAATTTGTGAAGAGCCAGGTATAGAACTACTTTATGCCTCAGAATGTTCACCACACTAAACAGCTAAAGTGGAAAGCCCACGTCAGAAAAAACAGTGGCAAATGTTACATCTGGGAAAGAAAAGGGATTTTCAATCTAGACTTTGCCTCATGCCTTCAAACCCCCTGCCGGGTGGTCACTTCATGAGATGCATCTTCTCAACTCCTTAATTCTGTCCTCCAAACCCTCTGACAATACTCCTCTGTTTTGTGATAAAGTTTCTTGTAAGCCCTGCTGGCAAGAATCACCTTAAAATTTTGTCCATGCCTTTCTGGTTGATGCCATAATTAAATTACTTACAGTATAAATTTGTCTTTATCCCCAGTTCATAAATATCCACATGATGGGACTGATGCTCATGTCTATTATTCCCAGCTCTGGCTTGATTCTCGTTTCAGATTTCCAACTACAGAAGAGGAAACGTTTCTCGAGTGTCCCGGCGACGCTTGCCCAAAAAGCAACTTCTATCACAACTTCCAAATCAGCTCCCCATCTCAGTTTATCACTTTGTGCCTGAAGTACTATCATGACGGTCTCACTGATCTGGTTCTAGACTTCACTGTCCCCAACAGGCTCACAGCACCAGCAACCTAATAGCGTTCCTGCTCTGAGTGACCCCGTCAAGCCACCCTCTGCACTGAGGGTAAATGTCTGTTCTACAGGGAGAATCCAAACCATACTCTCCCAACCAAAACTTTCCAGCATTTTCCCATTACCTGCAAAATAAAATCCAAACTTCTTAACCTGGGTACTCTCAAGCTGGATTATAAATCAACCACTATTTATTGAGTGCCACCTGGAGGGCCATGCTCTGTGATAGATACTGGAGACTTGGCAGCTTCATAAGATACAATCTCTACCCTCACTGAACTGTCTATGCTAGGGGAGGGAGCCAGAGAAGCAAACAATCTTGTATAACACCATGTGTGTGTGTTTGTGTATGTGCGCGTGTAGTCACCAGAAAGGTAGAGAGTGCTCTGGGATAAAAGAGGAACAGCACCTAGCCTGGACTGAAGTGGGATGAGATGGAGGACAAGAAGATGGGGTAGAATGAGAGAAGGAAGGGTGGGAGTCGAGTGAAGTTTCCCAGAAGCGTCAACACAACTTGAAATATGAGGAGACAGACAAGGGCAGGGAAGCATGACGAGGGACGCTCAACATTGTTTTAAAGGGAGGATCTAGCATGTGTGGCCTTATCTCTGAACTCTTCTTCCAGGCACACTGGCCCACACCTCTTTCTTAGCACCCTTCCTCATCTCCCTCTTGTTTACCTTTCAGGGTTTTCAAAGTTCAGCTCCACCACCATACCCTTGAAGTTCACCTGATAGTCCAGGGGAGAAATGCCCTCTCCTATCCCTGAACTCCTCCCCTAGCCTGTGTTTCTGTTCCTCTGGTATGGAGCTGCTTGGTGAATACCCATGGGACAGATTTCTACCCTTAAGAAATCTGTCCCATGGGTATTCACCAAGCAGCTCCATACCAGAGGAACAAGGTCTTGTCAGTTAGTCAGAATAAAGGAAAAAGATCTCTGAATAGTTAACAAAATTGAGTCTCTATGTCTCAAGAGCCCTTATGTTCAACACTTAAGACCCAGGGGAAAACTCTAGCTTCATAAGTCACATCAAAGTGGAAGTCTGCAATGGGACTTACCACCTGATTGTAGGCAACAGCACCTCACTTCTGTTCTACTGCATAGACTTAGCTGGCCTCCCTAACTCCTGCCTTTTCATCAGTGGAAAGCCAGGCAGGTGGGCTTTCTCGATACACTAGGCTGATGTTGTTCCAATTAGCCTTCGCCTACTCCATGCCACCCATCCTGGCCAGACCATCTCTCATGTGACCTATCCTGCTCTGGTCTCTTCTTTCTCTGGCCATCAGGCTCAATGTGACCCTGCCTCTAACAGGACAGTAACTTCCTTGCACCAGCGCCATCTTCCACACAGCCCATCCTGACAAAGACTTGACAAAGTGGCAAGGAACCACTGATAGACTTTCTCACATATCTTTGTTTACAGCTTTGAGCAGGGAAACTAGTTTCATAAGTAAAGTTGACAGGCCACCGGGGAGAAAAATAAACCACCAACAAAAAGGAGCACCTGAGAGAGGATGAAGGGGAAATTTACAAAGACGTGAGAGGAAAGCTTGCCCAAGGTCTAAGTCAAATCAAGTCAAAACACATCATCGTGCTTTCCTTTGTTTGCTTTACACGATTGGTTTTGCTGGAACACTAAAGAGCTATGGATTTTTCCTCCAGATATATAACTCTGCCTCTTTGAGTAGAATATCTTTGGGTTTCCACTGGAACAGAAAAGGGAAGTATTTTGCAATAAATTCAAAAGAACTACTTGGGATAGTTTTATTTATTTGTATAGTTGTTTTTATAGTTTTCTTACTGTGAGATGACAGAAAGAATTGATGATTTGAGACAAAATGATTCAGGTATGCTTGTGTCCCTTCTGAAATCTTATAAATTGCTAGTTTTCAGAGACACACACTTTCAAGTTTCAATAGCACCTCTACTTTTGGGGAAACTTCCCCTTTAGCATTTCTTCATACAAACGGTCTGTGTCAATTGGGAAAAGAGGGGAGATGCTATAGCTTTATCTCATCTCCTGTAGTGAGCGATGTTTCCTCATGACGGTTAGTTTATTAACTTCTGGCAGGCCTCCAGGAGTAAGTAAGGGTTGAACGCAGTTAGGAACTATGCCTCAACTTTATGCAGGACCCTTGCCCTTTGTTAAGGAAAAAAGGGACTCAGCAGCCATCTCGGTGGCTCAGCCTGTAATCCCGCGCCTTTGGGAGGCTGAGGTGAGTGGATTGCTGGAGCCCGCGGATTCAAGACCTGCCTGGGCAGTGAGACCTCATCTCCACAATAAATCAAAAAATCAGCCCGGTGTGGTAGCACATGCCTGTAATTCCGGCTACTTGGAAGGCTGAGGTGGAAGGATTGCCTGAGCCCAGCAGGTTGAGGCTGCGGTGGCCGGGAGCGGCCACTGCACTACAGTCTGGGCGACAGAGTGAGACTCCAACTCAAAAAAAAAAAAAAAAAAGGACTCAGCTAGACAAGTCACATCAAAGTGGAAGTCTGCAATGGGACTTACCAGAATGAGGGCCTTTTGGTACCTGAATAACTCCTCAAGAACCATAAACCTGAGACCAAAGTTCCCCTTTGCCATAGCTCCCGATAGCTATCTTCCAAATATCCATAAGGTTTAAAAAGTGAAACTGAGAAACACATTTGATCTCTTACCCACGTAAGCAACACACTTTGTAGGTACAATGCTTGTACTGAATTAAATCTTTCAACATGGTCTTAGGAGCCCTTAATTTGACAAGTCTTCCTACTTAGATGAGACTGAGAAAACTTCCAAAGCCCTTCAACTTGGTTCTACACTTGCCTTAGCTACTAGGATCTCCTTATTTCCCAGTGTGCATCCTTAGTTCTTTTGTTTCTACTTTTCTTTCTACCTCTCTACTTCAGCAATGCTCATTCCTCTTCCTCTCTGTCGTTGTTTTTAATTGAGTAGTTCACAACCTACACTCACTCTCAGGTATTTCTTTTAGAA
This sequence comes from Cephalopachus bancanus, assembly GCA_027257055.1. Lineage (NCBI taxonomy): Eukaryota > Metazoa > Chordata > Mammalia > Primates > Tarsiidae > Cephalopachus > Cephalopachus bancanus. The sequence continues at coordinate 1,908,236 of JAPVLO010000406.1, read as the reverse complement.
ATCTTTAGAATTGTGGGCAAGGGAGAGTTCAAAGGGCTGAAATGGCATTTTCTTTTTTCGGTGGCACAACTAGATTGCTCAAGCTGCCATGCTTGTAGGTAGGTTATTGCCTCTCCTAGCTTTAAAAGTCTCCCCTTAGCCTGTAGACTCTTCCTCTTCTTCTCTCAAACTGGCTCATGCTAGTGTACTCTTCCAGAATTCTGTTAAGCTTGTGATGCCCTGCTAGAGATTTCTTGGGCAGGACGAAGGGTGGCAAAGACCAAACACCAGCAGATTTTCCAAGCTGGGCACACGCCAAGAGACCAGACTCTCACCTGAATGAGGAGATCGATAGCGAAAGTCCTCTTTGGTCAGCAGCAGGAGAGCTTTGCCATTCATTTCAAATGTGTTGCTGTCAATTGGCCTTAAAGAAAACTCATTTTCAGCCCACTTGAGCCACTGGGCTACGTCATCCCTGCTCCAGTAAATTGGCTGCAAGCCTGTTGGAGAGAGAGCAAGGCAGAAAGAAAGACAGAAAAAAAAGGTCTTGTCAGTTAGTCAGAATAAAGGAAAAAGATCTCTGAATAGTTAACAAAATTGAGTCTCTATGTCTCAAGAGCCCTTATGTTCAACACTTAAGACCCAGGTTAAAACTCTAGCTTCATAAATGCTCAAGTGTGCTGTCAGATCAACTTTTTATTTAGAGATGAGATGAGAAAAATTTTCTTTCGTGCTTAAGGGGTGGCAGGTCTTCCTTGTTCAGCCCACAGGCTGTCTTAATCCCAGGTTTGCTCTAAGGTGGCCCGAGGCACCCAAGGGGGCTCACAACCAGGACACATCTCAATGGAGGGGACCTCAGAATCAGAGCTGATGTGATTGCAGCCCAGCGTCCTTTTGAAGTAAGAATGTTCCAGAGCTGGGCTTGACCTTCCAGAGCTGCCAAATAATGAAGTGTTCCCTGAAACTTCTTCCAGGAAGAGCAACTCACTCAGCCTCGGGGAAACCATCAGGCTGGCCTCTGGGAATAAGAGGGCAAAGTAAGGATAAAAGTTCTTTGCCTTTTTATTCTCCTTGCGGAAGTTAGAACTTCTGGTGAGGGTGCTACTGGTCTCTGAATAGGAACCCAAGTCAGGGGAGGGAGGCCTGGAGCTGAGGCTGAGTGGGTGGTTCAAGTTGGATCTCTGGGAACCTGACTGCCAGTTTATATTTTCATTTTATTTTGCTACCGTGGAAATCAATTGACTTAGAAGAATGGTTCTCTTCCCCCCCTTTTGTTTGCCTTTATTTTTTCATTTTTAAAATTTTTATTTTAAAGATGGGTACAATTCAGGGTTAGTTATACAAATAGTAATTGTACAGGTAGAGGTTAGGCCTCACTTTGGTACCCATTTCACCTGGTTTGAGATCAGGTACCCTTATTGATGAAGTGTGCCTCCCCTGGCAGTTTCCCACTATTGCCAATCCCTTTTTTATAGTATTGTTGAGAGTCCGCTTATGAGTGAGAACAAGTGGTACTCAGTTCTTTGTTTCTGTGATAGATCACTGAGTATTACAGACTCTAAATCCATCCAAGTTGCTGCAAAGTTCACAATTTTGTACTGAAAAGATATAGAATGGCAAACTGGATTTAAAAAATGATGCAACAATATGCGGTCTCTGGGAGACTCATCTCACCAGAATGGACACTCACAGACTCAAAGTAAGAGGCTAGAAAACGAATTTTCAGCGAACAGAACACAAAAGAAAGCAGGAGTTGCGATCTTGTATCAGACAAAATATCCTTTAAGCTATCAAAAATTTAAAAAGATACGGAAGGTCACTACATAATGATAAAAGGTTCAATCCATCAACTAGAACTATTCATCCTAAACATATATGCACCCAACATAGAAGCACCAACCTTTATAAAACATCTTCTAGGTAAACTAAAAAAAAATACTGACTCTAACACTATCATAGCTGAGGACTTAAATATCCCACTATCAACCCTAGATAGATCATCAAGGCAAAAAATAAAAAAGATCTGGAACCCCAACTTGACATTTTACCAAATGGACTTAATAGATACCTATAGAACACTCCACCCAACAACCATGGAATATACATTCTACTCATCACCACATAGAATATACCCAAGATTGACCACGTCCTTGGCCATAAATCAAGCATAAACAAATTTCATAAGATTGAAATACTGTCATGCACCTTCTCAGACCACAGTTGAATAAAAATATGTATCAACACCAACAAAGGTACCCTCAAGCCCACAAAAATATGGACACTAAACAGCATGATGCTGAACAACTCTTGTGTCAACATGGAAATCAAAGCAGAAATTCAAAGACTTCAGGAAACAAATGAAAATAAAGACACATCTTACCAAAACCTCTAGGATGCCATGAAAACAGTACTGAGAGTGGAATGAATTAATTTCTTTATTAATTAATTTTTTCTTCAAGAAAATGGAAAGCTCACAAGTTAACAGCCTAACAAATCACCTAAGGCAGCTGGAAAGACAAGACCACCAAAACTAACTTCAGCAGAAGAATCCAGATCATCAAAGTAAAAGTCCAAATTCAGGACATAGATGACAAAAATATCATAGAAAAAAGAAATCAACAAAAACAAAAAACTGGTTTTTGAAAGAGTGGTTCTCAAAGGGTGATGTCTTCTCACTATTTTTTGTTTTGGAAAATATATTTAAAAATATATATATTTATTTTGAGTTGGAATCTCACTCTGTTGCTCAGGCATGCTCATGGTTACCCCAGTATTGATCTGCTGGGCTCTGGTGATCCTTCTGCCTCAGCCTTCCAAGTGGCTGGAACTACAGTTGTGTGCTACCACGCCTGGCTAATTTTTTGATTTATTGTAGAGACAGGTCTCATCATGTTGCCCAGGCTAGTCTCGAACCCGTAGGCTTAGGCAATCCTCTCGCCTTGGCCTCCCAAAGTGCTGGGATTACAGGCTTGAGCCACCATGTCTGGCTATATGTTTATATTAATATATAACTGGCTTATTATTTTTCAATATATTAATATGTATTTAAAAATATATTCAGTTTTAATATACAGAATCATAAATACGAATAGATATAACTCACAGAAGCAAAAGCTCTTTGGGGTCTTTGATAATTTTAAAGCATCAAAAGGAGTCCTGAGGCCAAAAATTTAAGAACCACTGGGTCAGAAGAAGCTAGATGTTTGATGGAGCTTCATTCTTTAAGATCACATGGTGTGAATCAATAGTTCAAACAGAGTACAATGGAATCAGTGTTTGCTGAAAGAAATTTTAGTCCCTCAGCATAAGTTACTTAAACTTGCTAAGGAGAATTCATGAACGTGTTATAAAAGTGTCCTGCAGTTTGATCCTGGAAAGAATCACCTTTCATTCTAAACCAGGCATGCCAAAGAACTATCTGGTCTACCACATAAGCTGCTCTTTCTCTCTACAGGAGTAGGAGAATAAATGGCTCCAAGGAGTGGGGAATGAATGCTTGAATACACTGGAGAATGTCTAAGGTCTCTGGGCATGATTGTCTTCCAAGTGGCTCCTTTGCAGAGTATAGTTTTGAAGAATGGTCAATGGCTTCCTCCAACCCCATGGAAGGTCCCTCAAAACTAGTCTCTCTCATCGGAGATCAATAAAGAACTATTAGACATTGAAATAATTAGAAATGAGCACTTAAGAGTTTTTTCCCCTTGGTTTTTAAGTCTTATGATAATTTTTTACATGAAAGAAAGTAGCTTTACAGAATAATAACATATGGTATGTTACTGCTCTATGGTGCTTTGAATAAAATATGGCCACTAAAGGTTTTGTTTTTGACTTGTGACTGGGCCAGAAATCAATGCCTGGTGAAAATGGCCCATGGCATACAGAAGGGTAAAATGGACAATGGAGACTCAGGGTGGAGGGTGGGAAGGGAGTGAGGGATGAAAAATCGTCTATTTGGTACAATGTTCATGGGGGGGGTGGCAGTACACTTAAAGCCCAGACTTCTTCACCACTATACAATACATCCGTGTAACCAAAAGCCCCTGGTATCCTTAAAGTTATTGAAATAAAAAATAAATAAAAAATTAAAGTTAAAATGGCCCATGGTATGATACAGGAGGTGCATGATTCTTTCCAGTGACCTTGAAAATGCATGTCTGGAATCAGTGAGGTGGGAGTGGCAGTGAGATTGGCTTGGCAAAACCTCAATTTCTTTTATTTTTTATTTTTGAGTCAAGGTCTCACTGTATCACCCAGGCTGGAGTGCAGTGACATGATCACAGCTCACCATAGCTTGACTTCCTGGGCTTGGGCGATCCTTCCACCTCAGCTTCCCAAGCAGCTGTGACTAGAGCTGCACGCCACCATGCCTGGCTAAATTTTTGATTTTATAGAGATGAGGTCTCGCTATGTTGCCCAGGCTGGTCTTGAACTCCCGAGCTCAAACAATCCTACTACCTCGGTCTCCCAAAGTGCTGGGATTACAGGTTTGGACTCGAGTCACTGCATCCAGTCAAAAGTCTCAATTTTCGAACTGGTGAAAACCTGCCACCTTACTGTTACTGTCAGTGGTGTTACCTTTGAACAAGAACGGGCTTGGTGGCTCAGCCTGTAATCCCGCGCCCTTGGGAGGCTGAGGTGAGTGGATTGCCTGAGCCCGTGGGTTCGAGACCCGCCTGGGCAGCAAGACCTCATCTCTACAATAAACCAAAATATCAGCCGGGTGTGGTAGCGCATGCCTGTAATTCCGGCTACTTGGAAGGCTGAGGCGGAAGGATCCCCGGAGCCCAGCAGGTCGAGGCTGCGGTGGCCGGGAGCAGCCACTGTACTCCAGTCTGGGCGACCGAGTGAGACTCCAACTCAAAAAAAAAAAAAAAAAAAAAGAACAGCACAGTGATTTGGTATTATGGACTCCCACGTCCTCCTTCCCAGAGGAGCATGAATGTAGGCAGCCATCAGAGGACACACGTGGGGATCTGGCCCCGCAGGCCTAGGAAAGCGCCTGGTGGTGAGAGGGCAGGAGAGCCGAAGATGCTCACTCAGTAACAGGAAAAAGGACAGGGAGGCTTATTGGAAACACGAGTGCCAAAGCAAATACAGAACTGAATCCCGCACGGGAGGGGAAATGAGAGTAAAATGCTGAAGTTTCTGCAGAGGACGCCCTGAAACAGAGGGAGGCGGGTGAGAAGGGGGTGGGGGATGCAAGTAGTAATTTGAGGTTCTTTATATTCTATGGAAGAAAATACTCATGAGTAATCTTTTCCCTAAATACAAGAAGAGTCACACACTCTAAACAGCTCATGCCGGTTAAGAACAACAGTTTCTCTTTTCACTTCCCATTAATCTCTCCCACAGCCCAGCCCCTGAAGCAGCCAGGGCCACGTCGTGGAAACCCCCTCACCAGGATGGATGCGAATGCTCTGGGTTTGTGTACAAAAGGGATCTAGTGAGGGACAGGGAATACAGTGGCCATCCAAAAGTGATCCCGACAGAGCCAGCTACCTGCTTGAGGTCACACACATTTATCAGTGTCGCTGCTCTTCTATTAGCATAAAGAGAGAAGGTGGACATGTTCACTGAGCTGGAAAGAGGCTTGATAAACTTTGGTGTTCAAAGTCAAGTCCCACTGCTATTTCTTTTTTAATTCAGTAAAATAAAAAGGCTGTTGTGTAGGATGTGCTTTGCATTTCTAATTGAGGGGGTAAAGTCCCTTTTCCTCAAACCTAAAGGCCCCAAGATTTGGTGTGTTACAGTGTCTAAATGAAATAGAGCCTGGTACCTAGAGTCAACTCTGGTCTAATCAAGATGGCTTAATTTACTTATTAGTCATTTATTAAGCACTTCTATGCATCTAGCACTTCTACAAGCACTTTAAAAATATTAGTTCATTTAACTGCACATTCATACAACCCTATGGGATAGGAGTCCAGATTAGGAAATTGAGGCACAGAGCAGTTAAGGGATTATCCAAGTTCACATGGCCCTAGTAGCATGAGGAGCAGAGATTCAAACCCAGGCAATCTGATTTAAGAGACTGCACTCTTATCCATCACACTAGGCTTACCAGTGCATCCAGATTCAGAATTGAGATTGGTTTTCAACATTAAGTAAGGATTCAAAAAAGACTGAGTGAATTGAGTCCTACCCATCCAAGACTTAGATCCTTGCAGGTTTTCTCCAATTACCAACAGACTAAAAATATAGGGGAAAAAAAATCTGTAGATCCCTGGAGAAATAGATTTATAAGTGGGAAGAGGAGGGAGGTGTAGGTGGGATTCTGCTTTTAATGCATCCAGGAATGAGGCACTTCCTTCACTGGCTACTTGCTCACAGGCACTCACTGATGCTTGGTCTCGAGAATCTCTTACAGCTCACAGCTGCTAATGGAACAGAAGCTGCCTGGGCAGGATAGGGGAGGCATGCATGTAACTTGCTTTACAGTTATCTCTTGCAATTTTAACTCAACGAAGTCGAAGAATGTAGATACTAATGATTATTAGGAAGAAGAAAAAAGGAGAGAGAGAGACCACTATTCTGTGCTTGTATTATACCATTTCCTGTGCATATAACACGCCCTTTTAGAACCATTTACTAAGATAGGCACTTTTTTTTTAGTTGGGGTCTCATTCTGTTGTCCAGGTTGGAGTGCAGTGGCATGATCAAAGCTCACGGCAGCCTCAGCCTCCTGGGCTCAAGCAATCCTCCTGCCTTGGCCTCCCAAAGTGCTGGGATTAGGTGTGAGTCATGGTGCCTGGTCAAGATAGGCATTTTTAATACCAATTAATTTCAGAGGCTATTTGAGAAGAATTTTGTACAAAGGAAATGAATGGCTATGATCAAAATAACTACTAAGAAATCCACTACACTTTTTTTCCCAAGTGGGTCAGGGCAGTTTTGAGGTGTACCCTTCAACGACATGCTCCGGCCCTTAAAACTTGCTTCCAATATTTCTTCAATGCCATGTTCAAAGAGGCAGCCCCACTTATCAGCACATTCTTACCCTCATTTCAGACGTTCTGCGTTATGCTTAAACTAACGATGAAAAATGTGTTGAGAGTTTAGGAGCCTGGATTTTATTCCCAGATCTGCCATAAATTAACATTTGATTCTGGGCAAGCTACTCAGTTTCTCTCTGGCTCAGTGACTTCATCTGTAAAACGAGGGGCTTAGAGTACGTGATCTCTATTCCCTTCAGGGTTTAATACCGTCAATATGCTCCTATTTAATTTGAAGCCTAAAAACCAAATAATACAAATAGCCAGGACCTTTTGTGGCAGAATTACTCCATGCTCGCAGCCACAACCCTGAGATTTTGTAACTTCCTGAAGGATCTTCTGAATCACGGAAGACAGATTAGTGCTTAAGAGTGCTTCACTATATGCTAATTCTTGGGAAAGTCATAACTCAGCTATAGCAATAACAAATGTAACTGCTTGCATCTGTATAGTACTTTGGAGTTGATAAGGTGCTTTCACATGTATTACCTCCTGTAATTCTCACAAAAGCCCTGTGAGGTCAGTTGTCCTCTCATTTCAGTTTAATGGACAGGAAACACAGGGCTCAGAGTCATTAGATAATTTTAGCAGTATTCAGTTCAAGCTCTTTTGCTATAGTAGTCATTCACCAACCATATTCTTTATCCCCACCCTTCTGTATCAACGAGCATTTGCTCCAGAGTCTACGGCTGGAGGACAGAACCATCAAATGAGAAAGATGGACGATACCTCAGAGATGGTCTAGCCCAACCCACACCCCATTTCACCAATCAGGAGACTGAAGCCTGGAAAAGTTAAGAATCTGTATTACGGCCAGATTCGGTGGCTCAGCCTGCAATCCCAGTACTTCGGGAGGCCGAGGCGAGTGGATTGCCTGAGCCCTCGGGTTCGTCTCTACAATAAAACAAAAATTAGCCAGGTGTGGTAGCCCAAGCCTGTAGTTGCGGCTACTTGGAAGACTGAGGCAGAAGGATCACCTGAGCCCAGCGGGTCAACGCTGGGGTGGCTGTGAGTGTGCCACTGCACTCCAGCTGGGGCGACAGAGTGAGACTCCGACTCAAAAAAAATAAAAGAAACAATATCATGATCAACCTGCCCCAGGCCCCCGACTCTTTCCCATGTCCCAGGTTTTGTCATAGCCTGATTCAATGACACACATTTTGTAACCTTTGACACACTGATGACAGTTATCAGTTCCTTGCTTAGTCATCGGGCCTCCAGATTAAACGTTTCTAACTGGTCTGGAGGTCGTTCTCCTACTGCAATTTGTAGACCCTCAGCAACCTGTCTGCCTCCCCCAGAAATCCCATGTGGCACCCAATCCTTAACACAGAGCTAGGAACAAGACTAGCGCCTTTCTTTCTCTGGACAATAAACTTGTGGTGATAACGATAGCTAATGATTATTGAGTACTTACACTGAAGTCTAATAACTGCAATGATCATTATTCTTGTTTAAAGATGACAAAATTGTAGCACACAGACATGAAAGTGGTAGTGCCAGGACTGAGATCCAGGCGGTCTGGCTCCACTGTCTCAACTCTTAACACCCCACTACAGTGCTTTTCATGTAGCCCAATAATAACAGCAAACACAAGTATTTCCTTTGTGCCAGAAGCCATTCTAAATGCTTTGCATATGTAAATCACTGAATCCCTGCAACAGTTCTGTAAGATAGACACGGTCACTAGCTCTGTTTACAAAGGAGAAAACTGGAGCACAGGGAAGTTAAGTGACTTGGCCAAAGTCACACAGCTAGGAAATAGAAGAGTCGGCATTTACATCTAGGTAGTCTGGTGCAAAGTCCAGAGTGTGTGAGTTTATTTGGTGCATTGGCAGGATGTCAGATTAAATTCATGATTTAATTTTTAAAAAGGTCAGGCTCAGTGGCTCAGCCTATAATCTCAACACTTTGGGAAGCTGAGGCGAGTGGATTGCCTGAGCCTGTGGGTTCGAGACCCACCCAGACAACTTGGCGAGACCTCATCTCTACAATAAATAAAAAATTAGCTGTGCATGGCAGCATGCACCTGTAGTTCCAGCTACTTGGAAAGCTGAGGTGGAAGGATCACCAGAGCCCAGCAGGTCAATGCTGGGTGGCTGTGAGTGTGCCACTGCCCTCCTGCCTGGGCGATGGAGTGAGACTCTAACTCAAAAAAGAAAGGAAAAGGTTTCATAATAGTTAAGTATGCAGGCATTGAGCACCAACATGGAACCTCAGTTTCCCAGCCTTGTGACCTTGTCTAAGTTACTTATCTCCTCTCTGCGCTGGCTTCAACTGAAACATGGGAACAACTTTTCAGTATGTGAAAATTAAGTACCACTAAATCACAGATGGTGTGCTTATCAAATGACATAAAGCTAGCATAGAGTAAAACGATACAAATAATAATGATTTTATAAGACACAGGCCACTAACTGGCACAGAGCATTTAAAAAATATATTAGCTATTGTTTTTGTACTATTATTACCATAATCGTTTTTATAGTGTCACCCTACCTTGAACATGTATATAGCTAGTACTTAGAGCCCAACCATAAGAATGCATGTTAATTGATATTAAATTCCATCTTGATATTGTTAACCATCATTCCAGCCTGCTTCAGATTTGGATCACTCCAGATTTGGATCTACTTCTAGTATCATCTATGCTCTGCAGTTTCATGTCATCCGCTGCTTTGATAAGTATATGCCATGTCAACAGGTGACTGACAAAGTGCTAATCAGGAAGAACCTTGGTGACACACCGGTCACCCCCTTTCAGTTGGATACTGATCAAGTTACTGGCTCCTTTTGGGAAGCGTTATTATATCAACTCTCCTAATTACTCTGGTTTTCGGACTATATTTTCCAAACTTATCCATAAAGGCAACATTAGAAATGAAATGTTGTCCTGAAATACAACAACTACAACACTTACAGCAATCTTACTGAAGAGGATGAGGAGCAGGTGGTTGGCTCCAAAGGGATAAAATGTTTCCTACGTGCTCATGACAAACATGTTTGAAGATCTGTCCTGAATTTCATCTGGAAGTTCCATCAGGTTAGCTGTTTTATTCTGCACTTTTTCTCCCTTTATATTCCTAATATCAGGTAAACAACAGTTCATATTCATTCTTTTAGAATCTCTTCCATTGCCCACAGTCAACAGTCATCCCTGTTGGCTTGTCTTTCAGCCCTGTCGGTTCCCTACCCTGCAATGTCATCTGTCTGACCGAGAGCCTCAACGTATTCAGAATAACTTAGTTCGCTTCTACAATCAATTCACCCATCGTGGGCTTCAATTCCTTTATGTCCAAGTTTGCATTACCTGTTTCAGTCTGACAACCATCCTCCTTCATGAAAGAGAGGGAAGAGAGAGAGAAGTTAAGCAGTTTTGCTTTCTCTCTGCCATTTGTTGGCATTTCCCATCCAACCCAATCAGCAAACTCTCATCATGCTTATTCTTATCCTATGCTCCCCACACTTACTGTTTTCTTAAGCAACTTCCAGTTCTCAGTTCACTTAGTTTTAACATTCTAGATCCTTTATATTTTTCTTTTCAGTAAGTTGTTTTTTCATCCATCATATACTTCTTTTTTAAAAATTTGAGCTCATTAGACTGGTACTCACAAAACAGTGAGAAGATAAAGTGGCATCATCTTTCTGGCAAAAAACTTGGTGATATTTTAAGAGCCCTGTAAATGTTAACTTCTGAGAATGTACCTTAATAACTTAGTATGTAGAAAAATCTTTCAGTCACTGCAGTGTTACTTTTAGTAGTGAAAAAGTGGGAACATCAATAAGAATAGTTAGATAAACTATTTATAACATCTATGATACAAAATTATGCAGCCAGTAACATAATATTTATACAGAACATGTATTCACAAACAGCATGTGTACATATATAATAATCTCAAGGCACAGAAAAATAGTATAATAAAACATAAAAATATTAATGGCAACTGTAAGAGAATTATAGGTCATGGTTACTATCTGCTTTTCATTTTTTATTTCCCAATTTTCTGTATTAAGCATGTGTTAATTTTACACTTAAAAGAACTATTTAAAAATTGAATTCACCAGAGAATATCCTCAATATAGCTTCCTCAGTTTCTTTAGTTGCCTGTCTCCTTTCTCATTCCAGTAAGAGTCACGTGCGATTGATAAGTCAGAATCTCATTTTGAAGAGACCCCCATCTCTCATGAGTTGTGTCTTAGCATTTCAGATCATTGACTCATAGGTACTTCCCCCCTAAAAATTTGCTGTCTTTAAGAAAGCACATCTGATCATGTCTTTCATTTCCCTTCCCCAATTCTAAAACGTTTTCATTCTCACCCCAGATTGTCATCATTTCTATTTTACCAATCAATTCTTCCTTTGTTGGTTAGATTGGAGTCCAAATTAGCAGTGTCCCTCATTGTTGCTTCTGCCTTCTGGGAGATAAAATTGCTAGTCGCTGGTCACAGTATAAAGGGTTAAAATGTACAAACATGAAGCTGAAGGGGACTTCTCATGTGGTGCTGGACACACAATGGTCCCCAAGTAATGCCAGACTGTACAGCCAAAGACCCCTATTCCTAGGCAGTCCCACCCCTGGGTCAGCTCTGCAGCTTGTGACTGGCACACTCTCCTCCCTGATATCCTCCTCATCACTTACTCCAGCTCTGGCTTTGACAGTCAAGACACTTAGGATCTGTGCAGCTCAAAACACTGCCAGGTGCTTCCACATCTACATCACCCCAGCTGTGATGGGATGACTATCCCGTGAGGGAGCTCCAGCCTGGCACAACTGTATTTGCAGAAGCAACTGAAGCTCCGAGAGACTGAGGGACTTTCCCAAGGTCACAGTGAGCCAAGGGCTAGAACTCCAGCTCCAGACTTTTTCTATTAGTCCAGTGAACTTCCTCTGGGTCAAAGGAAAAATGAACATAAAAGCCCCTTGCACTCTAAAATACACCGTAAAAAATGCAAGGGGATTAGGAATGATAAACCGTAAATTCAGTCTCTCGTGGCAGGCTTGGTTTAGCTATAGATCCAGAACTCTGAGCCAGTGCCCAGAGAGTTCCTTCTAATCTCTGCAGAGGGCTTGCTGTAGGGCAGGGTTACTTAGAACTCTTCCCTGTGCACTGTGCCCTCCGAAAGAAAACCAAGTCTCCTCAGAGCCCTTTAATCAGCTTCCCAGGGACACTTTCCCAGAGTCTTTTCTGACTCCTTTCTCTTCCCCACTGGCCAGCTATCTACAGCACTCAAGACTCCCAGGCCAGCCTTGAAGCATTCGACAAATTCATTCCTCCGGGTCTGCCTCTAACCTTGGATGTGCTACTTGACCAAAGCTGCTTTCTGCAAATTCTGTCACTAGGGAATTGGCAGTTCCAAAACATTTCCTATTTCTGTCCTCAAGGTTACCCTGTTCAAGGTTACCCTCAGTACTCAGTTTCCAAGTGGAGGTTGAATGGTTATATTCGTGTCTTTCCACTAAAACTAAGAACAAGACTACTATATGTTCATGTTTAGACTCAAAGTCATATTCAATTCTCTCCAATGATTTTTTCCTTATAAACTTCATTCTGTGGATATTTCTGACTTTCACCTAGTTTTAGCCACAAAGGGGTGTTTAGCAGAAAACCTGTTGGTAGCAAAAACTGGATACTCACTCTTGCTACTTACTCTCACAAACATGACTTAGAAGATTCCTTCTCATTTCTGCTTCTGGACAGCCAACCCAATGTGGTGAAAGGCATGTAGCATTTTAGATAAGATCTTAGGTTTTGGAGTCAGACCATCCGGAGTTAAAATATTGGTCCTGCTACCTACTAGCTCTGTGGCCTTGGGCAAGTTACCTCTCTGATTCTCTGTTTCCCCGGCAGTAAGAGGGTCAAGAGTAGAACCCACCTCCTAGGGCAGAAGTAAGCATGAAATGAGATAATCCCTAGAGGGCTCTGCACAGTAACTGATACACAGCAAGTGCTCAAAGCATTTTGGGGGTTTGTGTAGGACAGAGACTGATGAGCATATCAGCTTGATTTTGCCACGGGTCTCCAGGAGACCAAAATACTTTTATAACTTGCTTGGAAGTAGCGTGAAAGCTCTGGCAGGAGCTAAGAGGCCAGTACAGCGGTTTAGGGAGGGGACTGAACTGTCAGTGTGCAAGATGGGAAAATTGCTCAGATGGCGAAGTAAAGGACAACCTGGAGCAGGGAGAGTCTGCAGGCAAGGAGGCTGAAGCAGGCCCCAGGCTAGCATGAGGCAAGCCAGGCATTTGTCTCAGGTGCAAAATGGAAGGGGCACCTTTAAAAAGCCTCAGTAATGAAGAGAAATAACAGTCATGTAATGCAATATTTTAAAAATAAAAATTCATCCAGAAATTCACAGCAAACTAAACGCCAACATTTTAACTGAAGTCCTATCAAGAAGAAAGATGATGGGGAGGGTACAGTCCTTCCTTAAAGGTACAGGATTCCTTTAAGAATTCAGTAAGAATTCATTAACCCTCTTTCAAAATGCATACGCACATGTACACATATTTGCCTGAAATTTCTAAGTTTATGGACTCCCTCAAGTTTATTCACAGACCCTTTGAGGATCAGTTTAGTATTTTCTTACTCTTGTACATGCAAATGGTTTGGCACTATATACCTATGACAGAATGCAAAAACCCAATTAGGTTTGATAGGAGAAATACGCCTCTCTCCTGGTGCTGAGGGGAGAAGAACAGAAAAGAAAGAACACTCAGAAGTGGGGGAACAATGAAATGATGAAAGTCGACTTGGGGTATCATTTCCTTATGAAACTCACATACCTGACCTTAAACAGGGAACGTCCCTTCCTCAGGTAATTTTAGAAATAATTGCTAACATATCAAAGGTTTCTATTCATACTAGTGAAGGCTAAACACTGCAAATTGCCTTGATTTATATACAGTGAGGCAACGTGGCTGTGTAAGGAAAGATACTATTGAAAGATAAGTTTCTAAGGCACAGAGGCACTAACGGCAGAATTTCCCATATGTAGGGCAGAAAGATGGGGGGGGACCCCCCAAAAATCCCAAGAGTTTATTTATGAAAAATTGTGTATTTATTCTTACATGTTTAAACTTCAGTCACATTCAAAGTTCTCTCCATTTGATGCCATGTATCTGTCAAGACACTTTTTTCACTGCTCAGAACAGTTTTTGAACTCGTCAATTTTGATGCCTTTTAGTGTTTCTGCCATTTTTGTGTTTTACCTCTTCCACATCGGTAAAACGTTTCCCTTTGAGGACTTTTTTCATCCAGGCAAACAAAAAACAGTTGCATGGAGAAAGATCAGGTGAATAGGGAGGGTGGGGTCATGCCATTTTTTGGTAAAAAACTGCTGAACACTCAGCACAGCATGGGCAGGTGTGCTCATAAATCACCCATCATGAAATGGGCAAACATGTTGAAAGAATCTCAAAAAAAAAAAAAAAATTCACTGAAGCCAAACAGTCTCTCACAACAACACTAGCTGGTGCATCGATACCAATGGGTTCTTAGAACACCCACCTAGTGGAGTAAGCCTGTATACTCTAAGGGATTTGCCCTCCAAAAGATAATTCTGGTTTTTCTGCTCCCCCGTCACGCTGTTTAGGATCAAATTTACTGATATGCATGCCTACAAAGAAGCCAAACTTTAAGAAGAAACACACACACACACACACACACACACACAACACACACACACACATAAATAGATATTAAGAGTTGAAATGTTCCCCAAACTGATTTAGTGAGAAATCAAAACGGCTAGTGGAAAGCTGGTAAGAGAACATTTTAAAAAAAATCCTCAGTGGAAATGGATGAAGTACAGCAAACATAAAGATCTTGCTGGATCTGCACGATTCACAAAACATGGATGCTCTACTAAAGGTGCCTAAATAAAGAAGAATGAGCATTCTTTCTTGCCCCTCTTACTCTTTTAAATCACACACAGATCATCTCTGGGGCCCGCGATAGACGGCAGAACATTCCTTTGCAAAGTATAACAAGAGTAAAACTCATTCTCATTCTGGACAGGGACTTGATCTGCCCAGTCACTGGCATGGGAGAGTTCTGGCTTTGTGTGGTTCAGCGGGGCCTGTTCCCTTCCCTCTCGGGTGTCTCTATTCTTTCTTCTACGAGATTTTAAAATGCAAGCTGCCTTTTCTCAGGATGGAGATAGTCCCTATTATTGCTGAATCCCGTGAGGTGGAGAGGAGGTGTGGAAGTATGGGGTAGCAGGCAGGAGAAGGCAGCATGGAAAGTGTTTTGTTTTGTTTTGTTTTTTTGAGTCAGAGTCTCACCCTGATGCCCAGGCTGCAGTGCAGTGGCATACTCACAGCCACCGTCGCCTTAAACTGCTGGGCTTGGGTGATCCTTCCACCTCAGCCTTCCAAGTAGCTAGAACTACATGCGTACCCAGCTAACAATTTTTTGATTTATTATAGAAACGAGTTCTCACCATGTTGCCCAGGCTGGTCTCGAACCCATGGACTCAGGCAATCCTCTTGCCTTCACCTCCCAAAGTATTGGGATTATAGGTGTGAGTCACTGCACCTGGCTGAGTATTGAACTTTTATGACATGAACTCCACAGACCTCAGAAAATACAAAGCCTCGAGGCAGATCTGACCAGTGGTACAAGGCAGTCTAAAACACTTCCAGCACGTGGCTTTCCTTAAAAATGTCTTCTTTTAAGGAGAATTCCAGTGCACTCTCCTTCTTCTTTCTCCTCCGCCCTGCCTCTGGAAAACATTGATTCCAAGTGTTTTCCAAAGCCCCGTTGGTTGTTGCCTTTCATTGCTGAATCCTTTCTCCTCAGAGAGGCTGTCTGAGCCTATGCTGATTCAGCAATACTTGGGGCAGACTGGCTGTGACACACAGGCAGGATGAAATCATTTTAACAGCGTTGCTGACGCCTCATGAAACGAAAAAAAAACAAACTTGGAGAAGCAACTTCTATTTAAAGATAATTGTGTTGTGTGTGTGTATGTGTGTGTGTGAGTGAGACAGACTTCTCTCTGTTCTATTCTATCTCATACCCTTCCATCTTTCCTGAGAACATTTATAGGAAAATGGCTTTTATAGATTTCTTCATGAAAAAGTTGTAATCGCTTTGTCACTAGTTACATTCCCCAGTATCAGAGTTGTAAAGGTTACTAATCTCCTGGCTTAAGATGGTCACTTGGAAAATAAAACAACAAATTAAAACGCACTCCCACTTCTGGAGCAACAGATATGTAACTGGTTGCAGAGACCCACACCCTGTGCTCTGCCTCCATTCTGGCCTCCTCTGAGACTCTAAATGCTGGGCAAGGGGGTAGCGGGGTCGGCTCAGTAGCCGGAGGGTCCCGGGAAGCCCTCCATTGCTGCAGAATACCTTCTCTTTGGCTCAGTCATCCTGCCTGAGAATATTCACTCCTTTGGATGAAGGCATGAAGACCTCTGTGGAAGAGGAAGCTGGCAAAAGGAGAACGCTAAATCAATATGATCTGTGCACACGTTGCTCTGGTCTCCAGATGAATCAGTGGGGAGGGACAGTCAGGCAGCCCTCGAGTTTTAAGGACGGACTCCAAAGTAGGTGGTAGGGGTCCTGGGCAGCTGGAAGGCAGGATGGCAGGGGTGTCCAAAGGGAGGAGCCCTCACTCACTTCTGCCTGCCGTCATTCATGGCTCATTATTCTTCAAAGGTGCTTTTTGTTCTGCGCTAGAAGAGGTGTGTGTATGTGTGTTACAATACAGATATGAGTATTCCAAGTTCTGGAGAGGCCTATGTCAGTTTCTTAACTTTGACATGGAAATCTGAAAGTCTGTGGAGAGGATGAGGGGTGCATCAAAGATAAAGCAAGAAATACCCACCCACAAAGTGCAAAAAGGCTCCCTTAGGCTAGGCAGAGCGTGAGATGGGGCAGGTCTCAGAGGGGCTTGAGGAAGGCCACTTATTCTACTGTTTGTAAAAGCATGCAGTCTACTTTGTTTCTTTATAACAATTGCTAACTTGTTGAAAATACCAAAAATCTCCTTTTACCGAGTTACTAGCAAATGAAATTAAGATCCTGTTTTTGTTACCTACTAGCTCAGTGACTGGAGAGAGTTGAAGGCTGGCCACAAAAAGATATGTTCCCATGAATCCTTGGAGCCCATGAATGGGACCCAATATGACAAATGGTCTTTGCAGACGTGGTTAAGGATCTCGAGATAAGATCATCCTGGATTGTGCAGGTGGGCCCTAACTCGGGTGACAGGTATCCTTACGAGGGAACATAGAGGATGGCCATGTGAAGACAGAATCAGACAATGGAGTGATGTGGAAATACCTTGCTTTGGTTTCCTTTTTCACAGACCCCTATTATCCAAGTGTTGAAATTTCCTTGTGCCTTTCTTCAATATTTATCAATTTCTCTGACATTTTTTTCTTTCTTATCTCTTTATTATTATTATTATTTTTTGAGTTGGGGTCTCACTTTGTTGCCCAGGCAGTGGCTTGCTCATGGCTACCCCAGCGTCGACCTGCTGGGCTCAGGTGATCCTTCTACTTCAGTCTTCCAAATAGCCGGAACTATAGGCACATGCCACCATGCCCCGCCAATTTTTTGATTTATTGTAGAGAGAGGTCTTGCCAAGTTGCCTGGGCTGTTCTCGAACCTGTGGGCTCAGGCAATCCTCTCACCTCAGCCTTCCAAAATGATGGCCCTTACCTCTTCTTTATTTTAAAAATTGTCCTAGGGCGACCCCCTGAGGTCCCCTCCCACTATGGGAGCTTTTCTGTCTTCTCAATAATCCTATTTTCTCTCTCTCTCACACATACACACGAAATTGTCCTGTTTCCATCCTCTGTTTCTCTTAAAAAATTAACCTTCTGTATAGATTCATCTTGTAATCTTACTAATTTATTCTTCATATCTAAAATGAGTCTCAAATTTTTTTTTTAATTTTAAAGATGTGGTGTACAATTCAGGGTTAGGTATACAAATGTTTGAGTTTTCTTTTATCTTTAATTCTCTCCTGAGTTCTATCATCTCATTTTGAAGTTTTTCTAATTCTAATTTATGTTTTTCCCTCCATGTTTCATGCCATTTTCTTATTGTCTTTTAGCTAATTTGGAAGTAGGCTACAGTTTTTAATTATTCCAAAGTCATGTCACTTGGGCATGCTTCCTTTAGCGATGCTATTCTGTCCCTTCTGTTCTTTTACCTGATAAAAACTTGGTATGTGATTTGCCCTTACTACTTTTCTATTGCTCATTTTAATGTGAAGATAGTTTTCCTGAGTTTTTAGGAAATGGCATGGCTCCAGCCTTAGCAAGCTCTCTCTTCTTTCGTTTTCATATAGTGTTCAAATATATGGTGGCTGGCTTTCTGAAATCTCCTGGTTCTGTTTACTTTGGGGAACCTTTTTCCTAAGTCTCTTGCTCTTAATCTGTTCAATATGCTTCCTTCCACTTCAGCTGCTTCTCCACAGAGTAGAGCCTTCCTGGAAAGAGGGTGTGACTGGCTGGTCGTAGAGTTCACAGTGATTAGAGAGCTCTGCACCCTGCAGACCTCCCTACTATAGGAATAAGCAAAGCCACTCCAACTCTCAGGCTTTCTGGTAAAAACCTCTTGGCTATTTTGGGGTTTTCCTGTTCCAAGGGCCAGCAAATTTGCATCTTGGGGCTGTCTTGTCACTGGGTTTTGTTATAAGTATTGTCCATGGGTTTTGGTTTTGCTATTGAGTTGCTCTGCTCTTATGTGGGGGTTCTGAGAATTAGGCTGCTGTCTGTGCCGTCTTCCCAGACTCTGTCCCAGAATACTTCATATTGGAAAGGAGAGACTCTCATAAAAAAGAACACCAATCTTCTGGTGTCTCCCGGTAAACCACTGCTGGGTTTTATGGCAATAAGTGAAAGAAATGTGATAATTAATCTGAAGGGTCTCTGGTCCCTCCAAAGAGGTCATGGTGAAAGAGCCATGAAGTGAAGGAGCCATGACACTCAGAAAACACAGAGACAACATCTAGAGGGAATACACTGGAAAAATAAAATGTCTGTGAGCTTCAGAGAGCACTGGAAGCAAGGAAGGGAATACATGGCTTCTCTCATTGAAAGAACTTCGATTCTAGTGATGATAAAAGCTCCAAATGGAAGGAATTTCTAGTGGAGATTAAAACAACCAAAATGAAGACACACAACCTTTTACTGTCTTTCCTTATCTCCTATCACCCAAAATTCAGACTTTCAGATGTCAGAACTGTGAAATTTTTAATGATTCACAAAACATCTGAATGGCTCAACCTGAGGGCTAGACACTTCAGCAATCCTAGGTCATGGTGAAGACCTCCCCAAGTTAGCCTTTCCCAAGCTCGGTGACAAATTGCAGTTTCAAAGAAATACGGGGTTTTAGTTGCAGATTTCCCCATACAAGCCCTTAGGAAGAGAGAGTCAGATGCTCATCTCAGAAAGAACGCCACAAAACCAGTGAGGTATGTTAACTAACGCCAGAGGTCTTACAGGTGCGACTGGTCTTGCTGTCAGCTTTAAATTCGCTTTCTGCTTGTGACAACCTCCTTTCCCATCGAAGTTCTGTCTGTTTGGAAGACCCAACTCACCGCTGACATGCCAGTCTCATCAGAGGATGCGTCGTGCACTGATAATTTTTTAAATGGCTTTTTTTTTAATGCAGCCCTTGGAAACTTTGCAAGAAATGTATCGACTTGAGATGCTCAAGCTGAATTATTGAGCTCTGACAGAGGGAAGTAAATCTTTCCTATTCCCCATGCCTGTTGCCAAGTGTAGCTTCCAGGAAGCAGTGGCTGTCCTTTCTGGAAATGAGGCAAAACTCAAACATTCGATCACTTTCCCTTTATTTTCCCCCTCCCTCTTCTCTTCACTTGCAATTCACTGACAAAAGCACTTTACATTCATTGCTCATTTGCCTGAATAGGCATCCGAATTAGTAATGCCCAAATTAGTAATGCCTGGCTGAGAAAGCTTCCAAAATAATGAGGCCTGATCATTTTGGCAGACCCGGAGGCCCATGGAAAGCAAGCTTTCAGCACGTCATTAGGTTAAACACTCTTCCGGTTTTATAACCAAAATTTCCCCTATAGACCTGGACGTGTACAGTAGAGGGTATATGTTCACTGATGCTCGAGATTAGCAAGACCAGGAGCCAGAACTGGGGTAGGAAGGTGGGGAGAGTGTGCGGGAACGAGGACGTATGCTGGAGAGTTCTAGCACACACGGCAGGATTAACACAAAAACTTCCTGACATCTGCTGTTTCTTTCATTTCAGACTGGGCGATCATCTCACCTGGCGATGTGCCAGGGGAATTCCCATCATTACCGTCAAAACACAGTTGGGTTTAACTGCTGAGTGCTCATCTGTCCTCCTCTTGGTCCACTTGCCCACACGCCCACCCATCTAACAGATCAGGCACGAGATGGCATATCTCGGATTAGGTGCAGGGTACATCAAAGTGAAAGATACCTGGATTTTACCTTCTGGAAGGGAAGAAAGGAATGTAAAGAGGCATTTACAAGTCAATGCATTCGTGCATGGCCAGGGAAGACATCCTCAACTCAAAGATGGGCTGACAGCTTTCCAGGAAGCAGAAACAGCAGACGCAAAGACCTGGACACATGAAACAGCACAACCAGTTTGGGAAATGCTGAGTAGTTAGTAGGATTAGGACATGAGATTTATGTGAGTGTGTGTTCAAATGGAAGTGAGGGTGGGAGGTGACAAAGCATCTCTCCATTTTTTTTTTTTTTTGGAGTTGAGGACTCACTCTGTTGTCCAGGCTAGAGTACAGAGGCATGATCATAGCTCACCTCAACCTCAACCTCCTGGGCTCAGGTGATCCTCCGGCCTTAGTTCTCTGAATATCTGGGACTACAAGCATGTGCCACAATGCATGTCTAATTTTTTTTTTTTTCTGTAGTGATGAGGTTTCACTCTGTTGCCTAGGTGGGTCTTGAACTCCTGGACTCAAGCAAATATCCCACCTTGGTTTCCCAAAGTGCTGGGATTACAGGCATGAGCCACCATGTCCGGCCAGCCTCTCCACTGTGATGATCAATAGGTACAGCAGACTCAATGGGTCCCAAGCTGGCCCTCAGATGTCACTCATCCAAATCTGCCATTCCCAGTCTTTCCCATCTCACAGGCCAACTCCATTTTTTCAGTGGTCCCACACTTTGCAGGCACCCTCACCTCCTCTTTCCTTCCCCTTCCTTTCCAATCCATTGGCAAATGCTATCGGCTCTGCCTTCCCCGTGTATACAGATCTGCCCACTTCTACCATCTCTGCCGCTTCTACATTAGTCCCAGCCACCATCATCTCTCACTGGTTACTGGTCCCTGACTGGTCTCAGCTTCCACCATTGTTCCTCTTCAGTCTATTCTCAACAGATCTGTCAGAGGGATCCACTTAAAACACATCACTTCTCTGCATACTTTTATATAACGTAACTCCTCTGCTCAGAACATCCCAATGGCTTCTCACTCAGAGTTCATGTCAAGGTCTTTAAAATGGTCTTTTGGGCCCCACATGATCCGACTCATCTGAATCTGTCTCATACTGTCCTCCTCCTCCTTCACTGTGCTCCAGTCATGCTGACCTCCTTGTTGTTCCCCAAACATGTCCGGCACATCCCTTCCTCAGGACCTTTGGACTCGACGTTCCTTTGGCTGGATATTCTTCTCCTGGGGAGCCTCACTTCCTTCAAGTCTTTCCTGTATATTCCATCTATAACCACAAATCTCTGTTCTTTGATTCCTCCTTACCTTCGTTCTTGCTTTATTTTTTTCTTAGCATTTATTGCTATTTAATCCACCTAGTTAATATCTTACTATCTATCCTATTATTCATTTTCTTCATGACGTGAACAGACCTTTGTTTTCATTCCTG
Organism: Cephalopachus bancanus; assembly: GCA_027257055.1. NCBI lineage: Eukaryota > Metazoa > Chordata > Mammalia > Primates > Tarsiidae > Cephalopachus > Cephalopachus bancanus. The sequence goes on along the minus strand of JAPVLO010000406.1, from coordinate 1,886,396 downwards.
CTATATCCCCAGTGCCTCAAACAGTTTCTGGCCCATCTTAGGTGCTCAATGAATGTTTCTGAATGAACGGGAAACGATGCCATGTCAAGGAGACAGTGCAGTGCAGTGGTGAGGGGTGTGGTCCTGGAGTTAGGTTTTCTGGGTTTGAATCTAGGTTCTCTAACATCCTAGCTGTGGAACCTTAGACAAGGTACTTATCTTTCTGTGCCTGGATTTCCTCTCCTGTAAAACTGGGATAGTAACAAGATGAACATCAGGGAAATGTGAGTATTAAGTACACTGAGCTGTATGTACAGCCCTTAGAACAGTGCCTGGCATAGATAATGTACTTGAAAAATGTCAGCTAGTATTAGGAAGGCCTTGTCTGCTGTACTAAGGAGTTCAGACTTTATCCTAAGGCTACATGGAGTCACTGAAGAATTTTAAACAAGGGAATCACGTGATCAGATATTGTTTTTGAAGGATCATTCCAACTGCAGAGTGGAGAATGAATTAGAACAAGGAAAAACGAGTATAAGGAGGCCAATCAGAGACTATTGCAGAAATGGAGATGACAGATATTGCTAAAACAGAAGGAATGGAGAAAGGACGGGCTCAAGATATTATGGAGGTAGAATTGATGGAACCTGGAGATAAATTAAATGTGGAGGAAACAGTCGATGACAAAATCTAGGCTTCTGATTTTTTTGCAACTAAATGGATGGACATGCCCATTCCACCCCAACCCACAGAGGATGGATTGGGCACAGGAGGTGGATACCCCCTTCTGTTTTATGAGTTGACTGTGGGATGTCCGGGAAAGAGATCCAGTAGGCAGTTGTCTATATGCATCTGATTTTTAAGAGAAAGATCTAGGATAGAGATAAAAAAAATACTTGGGAGCCCCCATTATACTGATGACTGTTGAAGCCACTCGAGAAGCTAAGTTTTCCAGAGGAAAACATTTAAGTAGCAAGCAATCAAAAAAAGTTGAAACAGCAGGGGACGAGTCAAGGGAGAATGGTGTCTCACAGGCTGGGAGAGAGTGAGTTTCAGGCAGCGGTCCGCCATGAGAGTCAAGACAAGGAGGCCCGAGGCACAGCCAAGGGATGTGGCATCTGGTGACTGCAGCCACAGCCGGGGTGCGACAGGGGCAGAAAAGAAGTCACAACGGGCTGAAGAATTAATGGGAAGTGAGGAAGCGATAAGTCTGTGAAGATAACTCTTTCAAACACTTGGCTGTGCTGGAGAAAAGAGATTGGGTGATAGTGAAGAGTGGTGGGAGAAGCCGGGAAGGTTTCTCTTACAACGGAAGGGAACTAAGGCAAATAAGAAAGAGGCTGTAGAGAGGAGAGAGTCAAATGGGGAGGCCGAGGTAGAGGAGCCAGAGCTCAGGGGAAGGGGATTCTGACCATAGGGGAGGGATGCCCTCTTCCACTAGTAAGACCAGGCACAAATTCAGGTAAACTGAAGGCGAGGAGGGAAGAGTGAGGGGGGAGGTGAGGCTGCCCAGGAGCACGCAGAGGAGGGGGTGTGACTGTAGGTTAGAGATCGGGCTGCAGAGTGGGAGGGAGCAGACTAGGGACGCTCTAAGGCTTGATGAGCAGTGAGGGCTCAGCTGAGGGAAGACCATTGAACGAAGTGAAAACCAACATCTCCACTTCCCTCGGAAAGCACAGAGTTTAGGCTCAGAGATACCGGAAATATTGTAATTGGTATAAAACCAAGACCACATCAAATATTCAGTGTGAATACTATTGCCCAGCAGGAAAAATGACATATGTACTCATAACTCCAATTTAACACAGCATCTGCGGCCACAGGAAAGAGCAAGAAGACTTTTTGACAAGTGATAATGATTTGTGTATTAAAGTGAACGTACCCTACAAGTATCATCTTTCTGGCTAGAAAAGTACATTATCAGTTGAGTCGGTATTGAGATCATCAGTGGAAATTAGGCCTCAGAATTCCCAGAGAACAATTTCCCCATCACTCCTTTGATTAAAAACCTTCTTAGCTCCCACCAAAGAAGGCATGTGCAATAAAATCACTCTTTAAGAGGTATTTGAAGCTGGTCTCGGTGGCTCAGCCTGTAATCCCACGCCTTTGGGAGGCTGAGGTGAGTAGACTGCCTGAGCCCGTGGGTTCGAGACCTGCCTGGGCAGGCGAGATCTCATCTCTACAATAAATCAAAAAATCAGCCGGGCGTGGTAGCACGCGCCTGTAATTCTGGCTACTTGGAAGGCTGAGGTGGAAGGATTGCCGGAGCCTGGCAGGTCGAGGCTGCAGTGGCCGGGAGCATGCTAGTGCACTCTAGCCTGGGCGACAGAGTGAGACTCCAAAAAAAAAAAAAAAAAAAAGAGGTATTTGATATTCTAATCTGGCACCCAGAGCCCTTCTCTACCCAGCACCCCTATACCTGCCCTGGCCCAAGTACAGCTCCCCATTGCGCCTTTTTGCATGTGCCTGCTTTATCTGACTGGAATACGAGTACACTTTCCCTCCCTCTTTTCCTATGGAAACTCACATCTCCTTTAAGGCTTGAAACAGAAGACACTCCTTCCATAAAGCCTCCTTCTAAAAATGACTTTCCTGCCATCTTTGCTTCCAGAGAACTTTGAAAATGTCTATGGAATTTCTAAGATGCTGTATTAAACTAGAGTTATGCACGCAGATGCCTTTTTTCCTGCTAGACAATAATCTCTGAATGCAAGCTCACTTGTGTTTGACTTTGTACTCTCCACAAACCCATGCCAGTTCATGCTCTTGAGTTGGAAAGGGGGCTGGCCAGGTGCCTAGAGGTGCTGTCTATGGCCATGGAGAAGAGCAAGAAGACTTCTTGTCAAGTAATAATAACTTGTATATTAAAATGGAATGTACCCTACAAATGTCATCTTTCTGGTTAGAAGAGTCCTTTATTATTTGGGTAGGAATTGAGATCATCAGTGGAAATTAGTACTCAGAGTTATAGTATACGGGCACAATATAAAACACTTTTGATTCCTGATCAACTGACTTATTTTTCTGGCTCTTTTTTCTTCCTAAGTTTTCCTTTTTTTTTTTTTTTTTTGAGTTGGAGTCTCAGGTTCAGGCAAACCTTCAGTCTCAGCCTTCCAAGTAGCTGGAACTACAGGCATGCGCCACCACACCCTGCTAATTTTCTGATTTGTTGCAGAGATGTGGTCTCGCCAAGTTGCCCAGGCCGTTCTTGAACCTGTGGGCTCAGGCAATCCTCTCACCTTGGCCTCCCAAAGTGCTGGGATTACAGGCTTGAGCCACCACACCCAGCCCCTAAGATTTTCTTGTTTGACATCATAGAGACGTCTTCCTTTTTGGTATGTCTCATCATTAATTCCTAGTTCTTGAGCTTCAATAATATAATATAGCTGTAGGAGCACCACACATATCTCTTTTGCTTCTAAGAGAATACGTACTAAAGGAATATTAACTTCTGACACTTACAGGTAAAAATGTGAACTGAGACTCGACTGTATACCTGGTGCTTTGGAGATACCATTTTATCTTCACAACAGCTCTGCAAGGTAGATATTACCATAACCCATTTTTCAGATGAGAAAAAGCAAATGTGATCAGAAGGGTTAAATGACTTGGGAAGATTCTCAGTCCAGTGAGTGGCAGAACCAGGATTTGTAGCCCAGCCTGTCTGACTCCAAAAGTTAGGTTTCTTCACCATGTTCACATCACCCGATGCTTCTAAAGGCTGGAGGGTACAGCCTCCTCCACTTGCTCCAAGGATGGTAATGACATACACTATCCCTGGCTCTGGACTCTGAATATCTGAATTCTAACTGGGCTGTGAGTCCAATGGAAGGATGGGAAGAAGTTGGTGTCTGGTGAAAGTTCCCATAAAGCAGGAGACAGTTTAATCTGATGAAATTGTCGCCTACAGTGTGGATCCTTTGACCCACTCCCACCCTTCTTAACTCAGCTCTCTGCTGTGTGGTACCCCACCATCCTCGGGCTTAGCTGGAGAAAGATGGCTGACAGTAGGCACATGTGTGGGGGGAGCCAAGAAGATTTCCGATTCCATGCTCATTACAGTCAGCATACCTATGATCTCTTTCTCTATCCACTGAAAACTAAAAGGGTCAGGGAGTTGAGAAGTAAGTATGAGGAGCGATCTTTTAAAGCATAAAGCTGACTGTGTTCCTCCTTTGCTTAGACATTTTCAGAAGCTTCCCGGGCCTCCTAAGCTCCTGTCTAACTTCCTACTTTGCAACCCTCTAGCAGACCTGGCTCCAGCCACCCTGAAGGCTTACAATTCCCAGAGGCACTACTTCTCTGGTCTTTGCACAAGCCACCCCCACTGCCTGGGGCGGGGGTGGGGAGTTTCTGTTTTCTGCTTGGTGAACCACATGCATCCCCAAATATACAAATATTCCTTAAGGATCACTTTCTTTGTGAAGGCTTTTATAACCTACTATCCCAGAAAGGATTATACGTGTCATCCTCAGAGGTGTTGACCACAAGACAGCATAAACCATGGTAGAACTGTCTTGCATCATTCCTGAGTTTCAACTCGTCAACAACTGCAGGTTCCAGGAGTTTCTTCTACTCCCAGCATACTGTCCTCTCCCCTTGTCAAATGAACTTATTTGTCATGTCCTGGTCACAAATATCCCCAAGCCTAAGTCAACACACACGTACAAGCTCTTCACCTGGATGTCCCCCCACCCCCGAGCCAAATCTTGAGAAATGGCTGGCAGCTTCACAGTTTGCAAACATGCTTTCAAACACAATCACCTCCTTTAGCCGTCACGATAGCCAAGTGAGTCAGTGGTGCAGATATTATTGTTCTTCCAGCTGAGCTACATGAGGGGAAGGAGGCTAACTGGCTTGATCAAAGTGGCCCAACTAGTTAGAGGTAGGGCCAGGATCAGAATGGAGATCTTTTGGCTCTCAGTCCTGGGCTTACCAAACTCCCAAAGCAGAGATGGCACCATGAGTCAGTGTCCTCCAAGAGGACTGTCCATGTAAAGCCATTGCCTTAAAGGGTGACCCTTTTCTATCAGGGTTTATGGGCATCAGGAAACTGTGGATAAGGAATTAGAAACTTTGTGCTCTAGTCTTGGCTTTGTCCCCTATCTTGCTTGAGTAGAACTTAACTAAGGCACTCATTGTCTTTTGGGTCTGTTTCTCATCTGGAAAGAGGGAGTAACTTTTTCTATCATGTCTACCTTGCAGAGTTGTTGTGAGATCAAATGAGGCCATGAACATGAAGGTTCTTTGACATCGCTATAAAACATAATTCTGTGGCATGATTTGACTTTTCCAGCCAAGTGTGTGAACTGATGAACCACAGGAGAACGGGATACATACTGTTTTAGGGCCTCTGTTTCCTTCTACTTTAAGGTTCTTGCAGGGGTCGGCTCTGGGCTTTCTGAGTTTCATCTGCAGAAGCAGCAACTGGGTCCTATCCTCCCCCTCCCCCGGCTACCTTGGAGACAGCATCATGCTTCTTGGGAAGGGCTTGATGCAAGGCAGAGGCAGTCAGGGAGAGGGAGCATTCTGTTCACATTTCTTTCCTTGTGGTGTATTTTTGTCTTAACTTCTTTCTTAGACATTTGTACAGTTCTAATTTCTTGGTTCAAGTCTCCTCATCGTACACTGCACTTATGTTTTGCATAATGTTTCCTCCAAGGAAAATGATGCAAACCACATCGCACAAAGTCTGAGAGAGTTGCAGGGCTCAATAAGGAGCGCCATCGATCTGAGCCATTTATGCCATGGGTGCTAAACCACTGCCAGTCGCTGAATGATGGTGTCAGAGCAGGCATGATTCACAGCACATATAGTGGGGCTGAGATCGCAAATGGTAATAGTGGCCAGTGCCTGAGATAATCTGTCCCACACACTGGTGGGCATGTTTAGGATACTTCATGTCTGCAACACCTGGTCTGAAAAAGAAATTTTGTTTCTCTGTCTTTGTTTGAGATCTAATTACCCATAGTTTGGATCCAAAGTATTGAAAAATATCTTTTTTTCTTTAACAAAGTCATGAAAGGATGAAATATCTTAAATTGTTACTTCCCTGGAAAATCATGGCGGACGTACACTCGAACTCTTGTTAAAAAAAAAAAAAACCTGACTATAATAAAATAGACACTTAACATAAAAAAAACTCTATTGAATACAATTTAATCTTTCTTTGATTCTTGAGTGGGTAATTCAGGATCTTACAGAACTTCGGGGTCACCATTATAAACATCAGCTGTCACTGTACTGGTAAAATATATAATGTGCCAGTTAATAATAGCTTTGCAATTCACAGAAAATCAGATAATAGAGGTTTTACTGTAACTGAAATCATGATGGTTAAAAGAATCAATGCGTTTTCCAAAAGAGTCTAAATCATTTCTAGGAAATAATTCAGGTCTTGTAAGAATAGGGCAGAATTTACAAGGAAGTGCTTGGTACTCCCTGGAAAAAAAGGCGCTGTATAATTAATTATAAGTTGTTCATTATTAAGTTTTCATTTTGCACATGTACTTCTCTGTACTATTGTTGTTGTTATTGTTAATCCTTTGTCCAAGGCCCTAGCTGCTAACCACATAGGCCCTCCTTAAATAGAGTGAAAGATTTCTTTAGCCTTTCCTAAATCAGAGGAACAACATGCAACTCTAGAAGCACCTACCACAAGAACAAGTCTTTTCAAGGTCATGCTCCCGGCGACCCTTTGCTAAAAGGAATTTGGGCTGAATTTATAGTTGTCAGCTCTGAGGAAGCAAGAAAGGGCAGGCAGTGAAGGGGTGGCGGAGGGAGAGAAAGAGAAGAGGAGGGACGGACGGAGGGAGAGAGCCATGAAGGACAGAGTTTCCACACTGTTTCATTAGAACATGAAACCTATTCTGTTGACTAGGAGTCTGCAGTGAGCTGAAAAGAAGTTCACTTCCTTAGCATCTGGGGTCCCATCATTCTGAGTCATGGCCCCATTATCTCTGCTACTGAAAAGGCAAGAGCCCTGCAGCACAGCCAGCTCCAGGGTTCACAGTGCCAGGACACAGGCAGGGAAGGAGTTTTCCCTCCAAAGTAGGGTAGAGGAGGGGTGTGCCTCTAGGGGTGGAGTTGGGCTGGGGGTAAGGAAGGGCGGAGAAGAGAGGGGAGGGGACTTTGTTTTTCATGCTCCTTCCTTTCTCAATGGAATCCAATTGTCCCCGATTGGGAAGGATGGAACATTCTGATTTCCTGTATCTCTTCTAAAACAATGCAATCCACTCTCCCCGGAGGGCAGGTTTGCTGCGGTTGTCAGCTCCGGCTGGCAGGAACAGGCCTCGCTAAGAAGCTCACCGTCAAGCACAGACATCCTGGTGAACGGGCTCGGAGCCCACGCCAACCAGGTCTCTCCCCAGCGGGTTCCTGGGCCTCTTGATTGTCAGGGAGCCCCCGGCCGCTGCTTGGGTGGCAGGAAATCACTAAGCTACGAGGATAAAGACCAGCCGGGGTCTCCGTGCAGCTTTAGGGCAGATTTCTATTTCCCCTTGTGGTAGAAAAGCAGATTCCAAACTGCACTTCAACACAATACAATTCCCAACACAGAAGAAATGAAACCCTTTAAATCTTCAGGCCTTCACTTGGGAGCCTCCCCTGCAGCTTTCAGGCAAACAGAAGCCTTTTGTTAGAGTCCTAGGAAAGTGTACTTAATAGAGAAAGCGTGGTTTTGTGGTTGCTGTGAAAGAAGAGACCTGCCTTGGATAAGGTCCTCTCCAAAACTGATGGCAGCGTGTTTCAGGAAAACAGGGAAACCCACCAGAAAACACGGTGGCTGCTACCTTCAGGGCTCTCCCAAAAGTGTCAGAGCAAGAGGTCGGAAATACCCTGGGATAAGCACTAAACATTTGATGGTGAGTGAGCGCAGGGCAAGGAGGGAGTTAAAGGGGTTTTGTTGCATTTGTTGCTATGACTAATTTGGGGGACACCTAAGAATGATTTCCATATCATTCCCTAAGGAATCTGTTTGGAAAACTGGCCCTCTGCTTACTGTGGTCTAGTGTAACATCACACAGTGTAGCCAAAACACTGCAAGGAACCAGAGATGGAAGGGACCTAGGGGTGATGGCACTAGTCTTCCGGCACTAATCCAAGATCTGTGCAAGACTCAGAGTGTGGACACAGTCCACTTCTCCAAAACAGGGGAATATCTATAACAAAAAACAGAAAAATAATTCAATAATGTACACAATAATGTACAATATTTGACAGTGTTCTATAAATTTGAGGCAGAATAAAGCCAAGACTTAAGATGAGTTAGCATTAGGATGTCTTTATTACCACATGTGGATGATTTAAGGTGATGCTTTTAGACAGGGTAAACCTTATGCAAAATTCTGAAGCAGGCGATTCCATCTCAGCGGCCATCTTCTCTTTGTGGATGGCACAAGGTATATTGTGGAATAACAGACTGAGTAGAGGTTTTGAGTTAGACAGCTCTGGTTTAAGTCCTAGCCCAGTCTCTAACTAGCCTATGACCTGGGCAGGTCACTTAGTCTCCCGTCATCATTTCCTTATCAGTGAAAAGTAGATCCCAACTCACAGGGATTGCTGTGAAAATTATACATGCGAAGGCGCTGGCCCCCAGCAGGCACTCAGAAATGTTACCTTCCTTTTCTTCCTTCCATCCTAATCATTCACCTCTTCCCCCAGAAGCCTGGGTCCTAGTGATCTACACACCTCTGCTTCTTCTCATACCATTACCCATTAAAACAAGTGTCCGGGAAGGAATCTAAAAATGATTAATGCAGCTGGGCTCTGTGGCTCAGCCTGTAATCCCGCACCTTGGGAGGCTGAGGTGAGTGGATTGCCTGAGCCCGCAGGTTCGAGACTCGCCTGGGCAACTTGGCGAGACCTCATCTCTACAATAAATCAAAATGAGCCAGGAGTGGTAGCGCATGCCTGTAGTTCCAGCTACTTGGAAGGCTGAGGGGGAAGGATCGCCAGAGCCCGGCAGGTTGAGGCTGCAGTGGCTGGGAGCGGCCACTGCACTCCAGTCTGGGCCACAGAGTGAGACTCCAACTCAAAAAACAACAACAACAAAAAAATAAAAATGATTAATGCTCTAGTGAAATGACCACCAAGAGCTTAATGAGCTGTCTCCCTGGTCTGTATACCTTTTTACAAATATCCATGTTCAAGGAGTAAACTGCTAATGTTAGAAATGCAGGCACCAAAGGAAGGGCTGGGAAGTATTCTGAAGGCAGCAAGTCTTTTCTGGAAACTCTGAAACTAGGCAGATAAGCACATCACTCCAGTGGCAGGGTCACAGTAGAATGTTTCAAAAGACACTGCTTCTTGGAATTATCACTGGCTTTTGCTAAACCACTTTTCCCTTTCATATTGATTGCCAAGCTTTATATTTATATAAACAGAGCATTTCTCAATTTTAGTTAGAGTCAAAATGAATCCAGTAATCTAGATACCACCAGAGCATGAGGTAAAAGCAGAAAGACTGGCTGAGGTTGTGCTTCTGTGATAAGCAATATCCGGGCAATGATTCGAGTTAGAGAAGAAAAAAATGCGGTGGGGGTGGGGGGTGGGGGAGAAGAACCCTGAAAAAAATCAATTATTTGCTATATCACCTCTATGAAAGTGGTGTGAGGCTTTCTTTTAATAAATGTCATGTAGCTTAGAGTTTTAAAAACTTTCTGAATATTTGATGGTACTTAAAAATAGTAAGGGCTGCCTGTGAAATAGTGCGATTCCCATTGCTAGAGGCATCCAAGCAGGGATGGTTTGGTCATCACTCAATGATGCCACATTTGGAATGGGGGCACTGGGCTGGAAGCTGGAATAGACGACTTGGAATGTCCATCTAACCCCAGTCCTACCGATCTGACTCATGAATCTCACTAATTGTGATAGTGAGATGTGTCTAATGTGTCAGAGTAGATCTCACCAACGAGAATCTCAAGACACCGAGGTATTTTTGTTTTAGTGTGGTTTATCTTAAATTAATTCATGCTTACACTTTTTTTTTGCCCCTCCATGACATTCAGAAACCATGGATCATGCACAGATGCTTGGGGTTGAGCTGCGTAGCCATGGGTACTCCTACATGGACTCTCCATCTCTAAGTCACTCTAACTTTTTCACAGTCTTTGAAAATGTATTTGAACATAAATCCACTTTCAACCCTTCTGTATATTCTCACTCTAGGACACAACAGTCTAGAATAAATTAGGAGAAAAGAGAGGTGGAGTTCACTACCCATACTCAGGACTCATAGAAACTCATAGAAATCTTTAAGTAAAATGCTTATCCCCTCCCCAATTTCCAAGCAATATCTGCAAGTAGGCTTTTATGATGGGAAATGGAGACCAGGAGGGTGGGTGAACACATGACTTCATTATAGATTAAGGAACATTTGCATATATTAATCCCTCCCAGCTCCAAAGAGGATCCAGAAAGGAACTAAATTAGGGATAAAGAGCTGATTCTACTGAATCAAGTATGTACCTTGTAGCTTCTCTATTTTAGTAAAAGAAATTTTAAACCACACAAAGTAAAATATACAGTTCCAGGTAATTACAAATATGTACCTTAAGTCAAAATACATTAATGCTTTGGAAATACTCCATTATTTTGGATTACACATATCATGCTTCTTTTCTTTAGAACAGAAAATGAATAGCTAATGATATGCATCTATAGCTATGGCTAAATAAATCTGAAACTTAATTCCTACTTTAAGTGTTTATTTCTGTTCCTTCTTTCGTCCATCCCCTTTTGCCTTCAGTTTTCTTCCGTTTCTTTCCTATATTCGTTTTGCATCCTTCCTTCTTGTTTTACTGTACTTTCTTCCCCCTCCATTCCACATTCTACCATCCCATTACTTACAACCTCTTTTTCATCCACGACCTACCATTTTTAAGCACATCATTCAGCTATCAATGAATTCCTTGAAGCCACATTTTTTCTACTCATCCTTTGTCTTCCAGGCGCCCCTTTATTTTTCACAGGCTATTAGTTGCTCTCAGCACTTTACGGCCCACTATCATGCACTTTGCTGTAGCTTTCTTTCGCTTTCCAGTACGGTCATCCTGCTGCATACACAGTGGGTTGGCTCCAGGACCTCCCACAGATACCCAAATCCCCCCATGCGCAAGTCCCTTATATAAAATGGTGTCATATTTGCATGTAACTCAATGCATATCATCTCCTAAATTTTAAATCATCTCTAGATCACATATAATATCGAATACACTGTAAATGCTATGTAAACAGCTGTTATATGATATTCATAAAATTTGTTCTATTTTTTACAGTTGCATTGGTATTTTGGATTTTTCTTCTGCATTCGTGGTTGGCTGAATCTGTGGATGTACAGCTAATGGATATGAAGGGCCAAATGGATCTATCTTGTCAGGTACTTTTTTCTTTTTTTTTGCTACTGTATCCCCTGGGGAAAATAAATGGTAGATGGGTGGAGGTGGTGGTGGCTGGAATTGTAGAGAAAAATGGGAAGTGCACATTAACACTGGAGTTACTCACATGACAACAACAGCTTGTAGGGCCAAATTCCACTCCTTTTTGCATCTGTCACACAGTTGAGATTTTGGAATGAGCTACGTGTTCCATCCTTGTTATCAAATATTTGAGAACAATTAGATTTGCTGGCAAAAAAGTGAATTACATTGAAAAACCTAGGAATGCCTCGTAGGTATTCTTTTTCAAGTGGATTTTATGTTTCTTTTTCATGATACCTTCATTGATTTACAGGTAGGTGTACTGCTGATGATCACTGGGGAAAGGGGCTGCGGGGTATAAAAGAGAAAAATATATTCTCTTATTACTTTAGGAGAATATGCTAAGATGTAAAAAAAAATGTAGGTCAAATGGTGGTTTCTCAGGTTCAAGAAGTAATTCTTATTTTTGCAAAACTTCTGGGGGCGAGAGAAAAGGTGATTTGGTACCACTTGCAATTTTTTTTTTTTTTTTCAAAAAGGAAATTAAAATGTTTCAGTCTAGCAAATATCCATTGCTTTAGTAACAAAGACACCTCCAGACAGGTACATTCTGTTTTGCTGAGCAGGTAGTTAGTTTACATAGAGCCATTTAGGTAAAGTTTCCCTCTTTAAATATGATTTGTTGTTGCCTGCCAGTGAGTAAAACCTAAAGTGAATTATTTGGTTAGTCTTTACATATTATTTTATTATGAGACCACCCTTTTTCTTCTTATCCACCTTTCAACAGGCTCAGAAATGGGGAAAAACAAACTTTCACTTTTGTGTTTTCACAGGACAGTTGTCAACCTCATAGCTTCCAGCCTCACCTGCTCATGGCCTAATGAACCCTGAAAACTTAAAGATCCCTGCCTAGAGCCACTGTTTCCTGACCACGCACATGTTCATTGAAAGCTGACATGGCTCTGTCTATTTAGTTCATGCTACCAATTTTCTCTACTAGTACACATTTCTGCGTGTGTTAAACAAAAAGTGATGTTGAAGTATACTACCGAAATCCACCTACTCTCTAGTGTGCATTTATTCTCTTTGAAATTCTGTAAGATCAAATTTAAGTAGATGCCTGCTTCTGCTACAATTTACAACTGCAAGTAGTTTCTACTGAGCTATAAAAAGCAACGCAGTTCATCCAATCATATCAACCTCACGTGAACCACACTGCCTTTCCCTGGTTAACTTTACAGCCTAAACGTAACTGGTGATCTGAAACTTGTGGGTCTCAGAATCTACCTGCATCTTTAAAACCCAGAATGAATTCTAGAAACCCAGGACAATCTCCAATGCGATCATTCTCTTTGAGTGACTTGATTGATGGGACACCATCAGTGAGACCTACTAAAAGTCACTGCTTTCTTTTAGGAAACGTTCAGCATGCTCAGAAGTGTTAGTCATGAGTTAAGGCTGATTCCCAGGCTCAAAGGGTGAGGTCACAGAGTTGAGCTCAACGGCTTCTCTGGTGCTGCCTGAGAACAGGCAGGATGAGCACCAAGCATGCATGCCAATAAGTTCAGAGGCTTGAAACTGGTTGATTTATCCCTACACAGAAGGTGCAACTCTCTGGCCAACTCTTTAAAAAAAAAAAACATATTACAACCAGCCAAGGTAGGAAGATCGCTTGAGGCCAGGAGTTCAAGCCTGAGCAACATGGCGAGATCCTGCCTCTAAAATAATACACAAATAAGTAAAAATAAAATAAAATAATATGTTATTAGAAACAATTAAAAATATATTAAGGCTTAAAACTTCCTTGAGGACAAGCCATCTCTTTAGTATTTTATTGTGTATTATCTATATTGTTCAGCACATTGATGGGCATAATGTCAGGATATTTTTAAACACGAAGACCTAAAATGACAGCATCACCATCAAATGACACAAGACAAAGGTGCGTAAAGGTATCCATCTTTCCTTGGTGCCCACTTCCTCTGTAGTTCTCAACTACCAATGGATAAGCTACTGAGTCAAGCTTCACACTGTATTCATGTTGCAGAAAAGCTAGAACACTATCAAATTCTTATCCTTTAACCTTTACTTCTCTGTTACTAGACTTCTGAGACCCAGAACAATGCCTCTCAATTGTTTCTTACTTTATACCTTTCACTCAGTTGATCACAAAGATTATTCCTTAACTTGACATCTTGATTATACTGTTCTTTTTCTGAGGGGCTACAGGGACCTGTCACTGTCCAAAAAGATCAAATTCAGTAAACAAGTGTGACAGTTTTAAGTCAATACAGTATACACATGATGTCATCTAATACTCACAGCTCTATGAGGTTGCCTGGTTTATAAAAGAACTGAGTGTTTACGAGGTCCAAGGTTACTCAGGTAACACCGCCATGGGTGCTTGTTGCTCTGAGGATAAAGATCAACATCCTTAACGTGACAGTTACCATCACTCTCCCTCACCATTTGCAATTCTATAATGTGTCACTCTGGTTTCCCATAGCAAATTCACCAAATGCCAGTAGGGCTGGCCTTTCCATCCCTTGTAGAACAAACCCTCTTTTAGCTTTGGGGCCTTCACAGGCTCATTCTCCTTCCCAGAAATAATTTATCTCCTCTTTTTATGATTAACTTCTGCTAGGCTTTTAAGTCTCTTTTTAGATGTATGCCATAGGCCAGACCAAGTTCCTGCATTTGCACGGATTACAGATTACACGGGTTGCTGCATGGGAAATGGGTTATATGGCTGGTGTTATTCTGAGGTAAGCACCTATCTCTACTAAGACACAGTAAGCAAATTAAGACCACGGTCATATCTGCTTTGGTCACTGATATATCCTAGCACTTCGTAGTGTGCAGTAGTCACCCAATAAAAATTTGTTGAAAGAATTTATAGAACAGCAAAAATAGAAGTAGAAATCAGGTCGGAGAGTCCAAAGCCCCTGGTCCTTCTAGTATACTAAGCAGACTTTCAAAAATATAGTGCTACTTAGAATCCCAAAGTACTTTAATACAATTTGATGAAGACCATGAGATGATGATGGTGATGATGATAATAATAATAATGATGACAATAATAGGCCGGGCTCGGTGGCTCAGCCTGTAATCCTGCGCTTTGGGAGGCTGAGGTGAATAAATTGCCTGAGCCCGCGGGTTCGAGACCCGCCTGGGCAACTTGGTGAGACCTCATCTCTAAAATAAATTTTAAAAAAATTAGCCGGGCGTGGTAGCGCATGCCTGTAGTTCCAGCTACTTGGAAGGTTGAGGCGGAAGGATCGTTGGAGCCCAGCGGGTCGAGGCTGCGGTGGTTGGGAGTGGCCACTGCACTGCAGTCTGGGTGACAGAGTGAGACTCCAACTCAAAACAAACAAATAAATAAAAAAGACAATAATAATAATAGTTGGGCTCAGTTTATAAACAATGTATCACTGTGACCTATTTCAGAACAAGTATGCATTGAAAATGGTGATTATTCTTACGTAAATGAATGGTTCTAATTTGTGTTTACAATGTCAAGTATCTCTGTATTTATAATATATTCCAGTTAATCCCATTCTATAGTATGAATCAAATGTAAAGCAAATTGCAAAAAATGTAAAGCAATATTGCAAAAAATTTTAAAAGGCCTATTCTTGTTCTTCTAAGTACTCCAAACTACATTACATGTTTTCATATTTAAAGTTTATTCCAAGGTTTTTTTACAAAAATATTTTTCTTAACCTTCATAAGTACATTGCATACAGCACCACTCATCATTGATAATTCACCATTTTGAAGATCAATACTCAATTCATGAGGACATCTTATTCTTACAAATAAGTTGAAAAAATTCACTATTTTTGCATTCCATAAGCAACCCAAGTCCAATAACCTGCTCCTTCTGACTTTTAGAATTCAATCAACAAACATGCATTGAGATTATGTTCCAAAAATTGTAACATTGTGGTCTCTGTCTTCTAGAAGTCTAACAGGCAGACTTCTCATCAGTCAACAAATTTCTTCCTGCTTAATTGTAATTTATTTCATTCTTCCCTAATTTGCAATGTGGACCAGAAATATAAGCTCAAAATATTCTGATGCTGAAATGATCATTTCCTATAAGCAAAGCAAGAAAGGGCACCAAGCTAGGGCAGAAGTTTGGAGAGATAGGACTGGCAGAGGCTTCTATTAAATCTAGTGCATTTTTGAAAGGAAGGTGACAATAATCCCTAAATCAGGAAAATACCTATAATTAAGTTTGTAGAGAAATGGACTTAGGCAAATCAAGAAATTAAAGGACGTCATTGACATAACTGTTTACCTACACGGAAATAAAAAGAAAGAACAAGGAGTCACTTATGTTTACAAAACAAGAACAAGGCTTACAGTAATGGGCTTATAGGTCACTAGGGAAAATTCAGGCTAATTAGGAGACCACACTTTTAAACTAAGAGCCGGGCCATGAGAGTTGCTAAGGGAACCTATAGAATTCTCAGCATTTAGACATTCAAAGCTAAATCAACCCTAAGGGATGATTTAGGATTAATTATCTTTGCTGGAGTGCTGGCAAAAAACAGAATAATCCACTATGGGTCCAGACTAGGTCAAATGATCGTAAAGCCTACTTGAGAATTTTATGCTATGGCTTAAGATTGGTTGTCCTGCAATTCATACCCTAGATGATTTACGCTTCGTGCTAAGTGACCCAAGAGGCATACACAGTCAACCGCGTCTGACAATGACAAGAATTAATTAAAACGCCCCGTTCATAAGTCATAGCTGAACATAAATGCAGTGCTTATAAACCCATAACAGTGGAGAGTAATATAATGGGATTATGTTTTAAAATGATATAGAATCAGACAGAACCTTGAGATGGTTTCCAGAGCCCTATTAACGCATCCAGACAGCATGTCTCTGCAGATACCATTCTCACTAGAAATCTAGGCAGTCCATTTAGCCAAGAGGGCTCATCTTCTGGAAGAACTTGCTGATGACAGTCATAGCTTTTAGCTCCTGGAAAATACCACCTAAGTGAGGTTCTTGAGGCTTCAGAGCACTTGCACTTTCTTGCCCTCCTGGACTTTGAGAAAGCAGGGCATCCCACCCTCTTCAGCAGCTGAGGTTTGAAAGTTTTAAGTGGTTCATGTTATCAGCCCTCTGCAGTGGTCTAACTAACAGGAAGTTTCCCCAGAGTTTCCATCACAGGAAATTTCCTGTGAGGAAGCCCTTACTGCACAAACAAAGAGTTCCCCACCCCCTCCCCTCCGCCGAACTCCAAGGCCTGCTGAGGTGGTGAGGGCAGGAGGGGGTGGGTGTGAATAGGGGGTGGAGGTGGCAGGGTGTGGAGGGCCAGGCAGTGGGCAGCATAGGAAGAAATGGAAAGGAACAAAGAAGTTGTTTTACTATCCTTGGCCTTGGATTTGTCAAAAAAATTGCTCCCTCACTGGCACATGTTGGCTTTTACCTCCTGGCCAGCAGCTTCACTCCAGTCAGACTAAACTTGCAGAGAGAAGACCTCATGTGGGTGTAGGTTCTGCTGGTCACCTTTAACCAATCTGAGTCTGATTCCTCATCTGTACACCAAGGGGCGTTGTGATGATGAAACCCAGCAGATTAAAATATTACATGAATACTGGTATATGGCAAGGTATCACATAAATATAAGATGCTACTAGCTTCACTATAACACTATTTTCATGATAGCAAAAGCCTACATAATAGTGTGTGAGCTGCAGAACAGGCAGGTATTTCCCTGGGAGGACCATTCTATTTCCCAGTCTTTGCTGAAGTCAAGACAATCTGACTTGAACAAAGCCCAAGCTGTACTTCAGCTCACCGGAATGCTGTAAAAATGGAGCACTCTGATGACTTGAAATTTTAGATTACATCAAGATTAACTGAACAAGCTTTTATTTTTCCCACCAGAGAAAACATTTTCAAAATGTAGAAAATAGGTCTAATTGTCTTAAGGCATAGCTAGAGCGTTGTCTCTTCAATTAAATTAGATTAACTTTTTAAAAATTGCCTTTTTATTCTAAAGGCCAAGGTCAGGGTTTAAAAAAAAAGGGTCAGTTGAGAGGTCTGTTTTTTTTTCTCTTCCAGTTAATTTGTTTCTCTTACATATTTGCCATCCTGATGCTGGGAGTTTAGCGAGAATTATGTGAGGCAAAGTCAGATGTGATGGGTGAGGGTAAACTGTCAATGAACACAGCTCACGTTGAGTGCGGTGGCATGATCACAACACCCTTCAGCCTCAACCTTCTGGGCTCAGGCAATCCTTCCGTCTCAGCTTCCCAAGTAGCTGGGACTTCAGGCGTGTGCCACCATGCTCAACTAATTTTAAAATTTTTTTTGTAGAGACAAAGTCTCACCATGTTGCCCAGGCTGGTCTTGAACTCCTAGACTTAGAACTCCTAGATTGCCTAGAGGCAATCCTCTCTCCTTGGCCTTCCACAGTGCTGGGATTACCGGAATGAGCCACTGCATCCAGCCAATGCAGTACTTTTTACAACCATGATGTAAAAATACTATTTTGAGCTGGGCTCATTGGCTCAGCCTGTAATCCTGCGCCTTTGGGAGGCTGAGGTGAATGGATTGCCTGAGCCCGCGGGTTCAAGACCCGCCTGGGCAGATGAGACCTCATCTCTACAATAAATCAAAAATCAGCCAGGAGTGGTAGCGCGCGCCTGTAGTTCCAGCTACTCGGAAGGCTGAGGCGGAAGGATCGCTGGAGCCCAGCAGGTGGAGGCTGCGGTGGTTGGGAGCGGCCACTGCACTCCAGTCTGGGCGACAGAGTGAGACTCCAACTCAAAAAAATAATAAAAATAAAAAATACTATTTTGGAGGGTAGATGCTCAGAAAAAATGTGCTACAAAATATTCTTGCTTTTTAGTTCTCTTTTTAAAATTTGAGATGTAGTGTCACTGTATTGCAGAGGCTGGTCTTGAACTCCTAAGCTCAAGAGATCCTTCCTCCTTAGCCTCCTAAACAGCTGAAATTATAGGCGCACACCAACACAACTGGCTACTTTTTAATTATTTCCAATGAACAACTAGTCCCATAATCTTGTGACAACATGGATGAATATGGAGCACCTTATGCTAAGTGAAATAAGTCAGTCACTGAAAGACAAACATTGCCTGATCTCACTGATATGTGTAATCTAAAAGAGTAGAACTCAGAAACAGAGAATAGAAGGGTAGCTGGGGCAGAGAAGGGGGTTGGGAAATGTTAGTCAAAGGATAGGGTATTTTAGTTAGACAGGAGGAATACGTTCAGGACATCTATTATACAACATGGTGACTATGTCAATAACAACATACCATATAATTGAAAATTACTAAGAGTATATTTTAAATGTTCTCATCACAAAAAAATAAGTATGAGTTAGTATGTTAATTAGCTTGATCTAGCCATTCTACAATGAACACATAATTTAAAAATCGTGTTGTACATCATAAATACACAATTTTTGTTTGTCAATTAAAAATACTAGTTAAGCTGGCTGGGCGTGGTGGCTCAAGCCTGTAATCCAAGCATTTTGGGAGGCCGAGGTGAGAGGATTGCCTGAGCCTATGGGTTTGAGACCATCCTGGGCAATACACTGAGAACTCGTCTCTACAATAAATAAATAAACAATTAGCCAGGTGTAGTAAGTGCACACCTGTAGTTCTGGCTACTTGGAAGGCTGAGACAGGAGGATAACCAGAGCCCAGTAGGTTGACGCTGGGGTGGCCGTGAGCGTGCCAAGGCACTCCAGTCTGGGTGACAAAGTAAGACTAAAATTAGTTAAAATTTATTTATTTATTTACTTATTGAGTTGGAGTCTAAAATTAGTTAAAATTTATTTATTTATTTGTTGGTTGAGTCTCATTTCGTTGCCTAGGCTGGAGTGCAGTGGCACGCTCATGGCCACTCCAGCATTGACCTGCTGGGTTCTGGAGATCCTTCCACCTCAGCCTTCCAAGTAGCTGGAACTACAGGAGTACACTGCCATGCCTGGCTAATTATTTATTTATTGTAGAGACAAGGTCTCGCCAAGTTGCCCGGGCTGGTCTCAAACCTGCGGGCTCAGGTAGTCAACTTGCCTCAGTCTCCTAAAGTTTTGGGATTTACAGGCTGAGCCACTGAACCCGGCTTAAAATTTAAAATGAATATTATTGGAACCCCATTGTTTTCAAGAGAATTTTTGGGTCTCACCATATTAAGGGTCAATAACATCACCTTTTGCTTACAGACCTGTTGCAAATAGACGCCTGTGTTTCTAGAGTAGAAAAGAGGCGAACTACAAAAAAAGAGAAAAAATGGGGGTCATGAAAACGGAAACTAAAAAATGGTAACACAGTATGTCAGCCAAATGACAAGGAAGAGAGCACGCACATACAGTCAGCAGAGCACACAGCCACACACATTTCATAATAACAAAGAACACACCCTGGTTAGTATGTTCTCACACAACATAATAAATATCACAGGTGTCTTTTGTTGAAGTCCCATGTTAAAGGCCTCCCTGGAACCCTTCCCTAAAATCAATTTGATTCAATTTCACAAGCATTTATTAAGCATACTCTATGTGACACACATGGCCCTGTCCTTAAGAAGTCATTCCCTAGCAGGTGATGAACATACACAAATAACTACAATAATAAATTATGTCTAGTGATCAGCCCAGACATGAACAGGATATGTGCATGTCAGGACAGAGTGACAATGATGGGAGGTAAGATAGATGATAAATAGGAGGCAGGATAGGAAGGTCCGATTACTTCCACATGACCCAGAAAATGGCATGGGATATTTCTCAGTCCTTAGATGGTCACTCCCCTCTCCTACTCCTGCCTGAG
The DNA here is from genome assembly GCA_027257055.1 of Cephalopachus bancanus. Classification (NCBI taxonomy): domain Eukaryota; kingdom Metazoa; phylum Chordata; class Mammalia; order Primates; family Tarsiidae; genus Cephalopachus; species Cephalopachus bancanus. The sequence goes on along the minus strand of JAPVLO010000406.1, from coordinate 1,866,169 downwards.
ACCGCCAAGATCATATATATAATCAGATGTAACCTGCCACCAAGCTGAGACTTTGACTCTGAAACTCAACCATACACCCTGTTCTTCAGAGATGGACTCCATACAAGCAGTGAGTGAAATAACAGGCATTTGGACACAAAGTAGGAGTGTCCAGTGTGGGGATCAAGGTGGAAGACATGACGCATGATGAGGACTCCATTCCTGAATGGCATTGCAGAACAAGAATGCATGGTTCTCCTGTTGGCTTTGCTTGTACTTATAAACGGGATTGATTAATCTAGTTTTTCATGATAGTTCTGTAACATTTCCTTACTGCTTTTAGCGTCAAATGAAGGTATGTCAAAGAGCGAAGGGTTCTCCTCTTCTCTCTTCCATACTTACCTCAAAATGGAAAAAGATCACCAGCTCCACGGCCTGGATAGCAGTAGCCCGTAGGCCAGAAACCAAGTAGGGAAGTCCAACTAGTTGATGGCGCTCAAGAGAACAAAGACACTTCACACTGTTTACCAGGGACTGGGGGGACAGGAGGACACACATGGATAATGTGGCAGTGATTATTTTTAGGAACCCTAAGAAAGCATCTAGGATGCTGTGAAAGATGGGTGGCCATAAAGGAGAGTGGGCATGGTGACCTTCTTCTGCACTAGACATTTAGGTCACTTGGGAAATGTTGAACCTGTATCAGCCCATTCTCTCCCCAGGCTACAAGGATAAAAACGTCTGTGGGTAGCTGTCTCCTCTTCTTCCTCTCCCCTCCCCCTCTGCCTTTAGTTAATTGCAGCTGTGGTCAAGGGACTGCAGCCAAAAGTCCCACAATGCACCACTCCACAGGAAGTTCCCAAGATCTCTTCCTGAACAGGAAATTTCCTGTGGTCCAACAGACATTCCTCGCAGCGTTTATCACTCATATACATTTGTTTTGGCAGATACTGGGTCTTGGGTAAGAACAACAAGAAACGGTTGGAGGGAAGGCTACCTCAGGGAAAAAAATGCAGTTATTGTCAGGGGAAGAAAGTGTGACTGAATTAACTCCTATCTCAAAGGAAAACAAACACTAGCAAAAGGGACTCAAGAGATCTGAAATGTGTGAGAATACAAATACCACTCACACGGCCATGCGATACTGGAATTTTATTTGTAACTCAAAGCGAAGGTATGCAAGGCTTTTGGGGGGCCAACTTCAAAGCATTTAGAAATACTCTTGTAAAATTTTGGTTTTTATAAATGTCGTGACTACAGAATGAGTGAGACTTTAAACTTTTCTGCAATTTCCTTCTGGAGTTGCCCTAACATAGCTTATTTTCTCATTACAGAGTCATTTTAATCTCCTCCCTTTCTAGATGCCAGCATTCCCTTTTCTGAAGAGGAGAGAATGATCCATGTGGCTCACAAGCCACTATGTCACATTTGTGTTGACTCTACACTTTCAGAGGCTACAATAGACGGTTTGAGAAAATGCAAGTAATAGAGCATTGCCTCCATCGTTTTCCCTCGAAACTGGCCTTTCTGCCTCCTGTCTTTCGGCTGCCCACTGATTTGGAGGTTGAAAAAAAATTTTTTTTGAGTCAAGGTCTCACTCTGTTGCCCAAGCTGCAGTGCAGTGGCATATTCATGGCTCACCACAGCCTCACTCTCCTGGGCTCAGGTGATCCTCCAGTCTCAGCCTCCTGAGTGGCTGGAACAACAGGTGTGCACTGCCATGGCCAGCTAGTTTGTAAATTTTTTTGTAGAGATGATGTCTCGCTATGCTGCCTAGTCTGGTCTTGCACTCCTGGGCTCAAGCAATCCTCTTGCCTATGATTCCCAAAGTGCTAGGATTATAGGCATGAGCTACCACATCTGGCCTAGAGGTACAATTTAATTCTTCAGCTTAGCATTTCAGGCCAATCTTTCCAGTTTTATTTTCCACCACTCCTATAGTTTTTAGAACAAATCAAAGCATCTTCACTTCTGTTTGCCTTCCTTGGTCCCTTCTTTATTTTTACTTCCCTTCATGACCCAGCTTCTCCTCTGTGGACCAATCATAGGAAGTGCACCCCTAACTACCCTACTTCTAATTTGTTGGTCAGGTATCTGTATTCCCCAATGAATGACAAGCTCCTTGAGGGTAACACTAACTTATTTGTCTTTGGAATCCCAGTACAAAGGACTGTGCCTGACATATAATAGATAGCTGATAAGTATTTCTTGGAAAGATAATCTTGAAATCTTATCCTTGTATGGTAATAAAAGCAAATAAAATTTTCTTTTTTTGAGTTGGAGTCTCACTCTGTCGCCCAGACTGGAGTGCAGTGGCCGCTCCCAGCCACTGCAGCCTCGACCTGCTGGGCTCCGGTGATCCTTCCGCCTCAGCCTTCCACGTAGCTGGAACTACAGGCGCGTGTTACCACGCCTGGCTAATTTTTTGATTTATTGTAGAGATGAGGTCTCACCTGCCCAGGCGGGTCTCGAACCCGCGGGCTCAGGCAATCCATTCACCTTAGCCTCCCAAAGGCGCAGGATTACAGGCTGAGCCACCGAGCCCGGCAATAAAATTTTCTTTTGTTTCTATCATCACAGTCACAAACAAACTAATCACACAAAACTATCTTGTATCATAAGCTTTCCAGCAAACTAGTAACTTAGCTTACCAGACCCACAGAACTGAAATCCTTTCCTTCAGATCACACAAACTTGGAATGTCGATTTTCTCTGGTATGAAAGATTTATGCCTAGCAAGAGTTTTGTTCTATTTATTTTATTTGGGTTTTAGCTGCCTGCCCTCATGGCCCTATAACCTTTCTAGCTGGGTTTACTTAACCAATACCCATCCCCTTAGAAGTTCAGTTCTACCCAGACTCCAGGCCCAATCCTGCCCTTTATCAAAAGAAGAGTCACTCTTCCTGGCTTTACTGTGCCCTTAACTTGCCACCTGAAAACAAATCTTTGCTATAATGGGGTCCCTACCTTGGTTCCCCTCCCAGTTCTATCTTCCTGTCCTATGCCTGCATCCCAGTTTCTGTGTTTGGGTTTCTGCTATCTTCTCCTTAGGCTCTTGTTTCTAAGGTTAACGCTAGCTCCCCACAGCCAACAGCCTGCCATACTCACCAATGACTGGCAGTCCTGACCTTCCTCCCATTATCTGGTACTGAAATTTCCCTATGTCCCTGACTCTTTGGGCACAGCTGAACTGTGAACTTCTTAGAAGAACCTTCCATTTCTGTGTCCCAATGCCTGGACTAGTGCTAGGTACACTGTATGAATAAAAATAATGGTGTTTGAAAGAATGAATGGCCTCCCCAAAAGTGAGCTTGATTTATGGCATGACATATTTGTTAGAAATATCATAGCAGGCCAGGTGCGGAGGCTCAAGCCTGTAATCCCAACACTTAGGGAGGATGAAGTGAGGGAATTGCCTGAACCACAGGTTTGAGAACAGCCTGGGCAACGTGGCGAGACCTCATATCTACCATAAATCAAAAAATTAGCTGGGCATGGTGGCGCACACCTGTAGTTCCAGCTACTTGGAAGGCTGAGGTGGAAGGATCACCTGAGCCCAGCAGGTTGAGGCTGGGGTGGCTATGAGTGTGCCACTGCACACTCCACCCTGGGCAACAGAGTGAGAAGGAAGGAAGGAAGGAAGGAAGGAAGGAAGGAAGGAAGGAAGGAAGGAAGGAAGGAAGGAAGGAAGGAAGGAAGAGAAACATCATAGCAAAGACCAAGTTATTTCCAGGTTCTTTAGAGGACAGAACTTTCAGTGAAGAAATGACACACAAATGCCTCTCAAGAAGAAAAAGGAGGTAAAGCTCTTGTTCAAGAAATTATTCCTCAGTACTATTCAATTTCTTCAAACAAAAGAAAGACAAAAAGAGTTCCAGCTACTTGGAAGGCTGAGGCGGAAAAATTGCCTGAGCCCAGCAGGTTGAGGCTGCAGTGGTCTTGAGCACTCTAGCCTGGGAGACAGAGTGAGACCCTGACTTAAAGAAAAAAAAGACAAAAAGAAAGTTGATAGAAAACCTATCAATGCACAGTCTTGGTGTCTTTGTTGAGCCCCACAAATGAACAACACACAGCAAGAGTTCTTAGTGGTAAATGATGTTGAAGAATAAGTGCTGCCTTTAAGTCTATCGGTGCCTTTAATGTTTGTAAATACTTTGGGAGTGTTGGATGGTTGTTTCCAGGGTTTTACTCCTGCCTCACTGGGTCGAGAGTCAGAAGGTCTGAGATCCAATACTCTGCCAGTTACTAGCTTGATGACCCTGGAAACATCATCTCAATTTCGTCATCTGTAGACTGGGTAACACCCCTAGCTTATGAGTTGTTGTGAGGTCTAAACGAAATGATAAAGGTAATAAGGCTGGCACATAATAGAACAAGTATGAATGTGGCACGTAACAGGCGAATATGAAGCTTGGTCCAAGACCAGCAATGTGTTTTTTCCTTTCCTCCATGGTATGTGTATCAAAGCCTAAAACTCAGTCTGCCTTCTGTCTTGAAGCATCATGACTAGCCCTTTTCACCTGGGTCTCACTCACAACATTGTACTTTCCTGGTAAACTGGAGGCTGAGGTGTTTGAGCTTTATCTGTGTCAAGTGGATGCTTTATTCAGAGGCAAAGGGAAAAATCCAAAGAATGTGGCCAAGGTAATTGGAGCTTCACTAGTTGAGGGAATGGATTTGCTGTGGCCACTGAGATAAAATCCATGATGGTATTTTGCTAGGTTTTTGAAGTTGAGCTAACAGGAAAGAGTGAGAGCCTCTCCCCATCTTAGCTAATATTTAGTGACTCCTTACAATGTGCCACACACCGTACTGTTCTACCTTTACGTTTTCACTTATTTCTTAGAACAACCCTATGAAGTGGGCTCTAATATTAATATGAACACCATTCTATATAGGTTTTTAGAGAGCTCAGTAATCTTCCAAGTTGCTTGGAAGTGGCAGAGCCAGAATTCAAATGCTATTACTCAGTGCACGAGATTGCCTTTTTATTTTTTTTTTAAAGAGATGGGATATTGCTATGTTGCTGAAGCTGGTCTTCAACTCCTGGGATCAAGGGATCATCCTGCCTTGGCCTCCCAATGTGATAGGATTACAGGTGTAAATCATGGTGCCCAGCCAATATTGCCTTTTTATATACTATGGAAACTGCACCCTGTTCTCTGGAATAAGGGTGGGTTTGGTCCATGCCATCTGTGGATAGAGATGTAGTGGTGAAATCGATGTGGACAGAAGGAGGGCACCCCTGAAAGTGACAAGCTGACTCTTAAAGACTACATGAATAGATTTTAGGAACTCAATCATCAAAGTGCCACATAATCTGCCACAGTGCCCAACTGCAACACACAGGATTCACTTTGGCTCTATTGGCCTGCTTTCTTTTGGAGGATGCCCCTCCCCCATCTTATCTCCCAGGCCAGAACAGCTGGTGCTCTTCTGCTCACCAGGCACCCGTGCCAAGCAAAGGGAATTGGAGGCAGGATCTTTCATGAGGAAGACCCTGCACTGGGGCACTCCGGCCACCAGCAGACAGACAGAGCCCCATTCTTTTCAACTTCAGAGCTTTTCCTAATATGTTTAATATTTTAAGTATATTCTGCTTTAACTGAATAATAATAACTCCTGCTGTATTTTTACAAATATACTATGAGGTTCAATATGAAGAAAGCAATCTCAGAAAATTTTAAAAAATGCATAGATCCACTCCTATCCAACGAAACAACTAAAAGCACATACACACACACACTGAGTACTCATAAACTACTGTTGGCCACAGACTTCAAACAGTGGAATGTTAGGTGAATATCACAGTATTTGTACCACTTCTGATGGAGTGCCATGGACATCAGTGAAAGGTCGTGATTAGTCAGCTCAGTGGTCCCAAAGCACATTAAGATGTGTAAGAGGAGTATTAAGTTCTGTGGGCAGTTCCAATAAAAGTAGAGGACATGGTTCTTTTCTCTGAAATATTTGTCACCAAATGGGAAAGAGAAAACAAATTAATGTATGCCTCAACAGCAAATCCCACTGATGTGTGCATGGAAAGATAACCAGACACATTTATTTCTGGGAACCACTAAGTGAAATAATGGTTCTCTTCTGCCAAAATCCAGACTCCTAATGATACCAATTACCACAAATCCAAGATGACTGTTTTATCTTGCGCAGTCATAAAAAATGGGCAATGATATAGCATAAAACGAAGTAACTTTAAGAGGTTAAACGCTCCTTGCAATGGACCCGCAGGTATGAGAGTCAGGTGCCTTGAGTAAAGCTGACCTCTCTGCCCACTGAGTGCCCCTCCCTCCATTCCACAGCTAGCACCAGGAGGCTATTTTTAATCCCCAGGTCTTAGACAGCTGAGTCTAGTTAATAAGACACCCCAGTACAGAGGCAGCAGAGAGGCGCCAAACGCCTGGAGCTCACCCTAGAAAATCTGCCTATGGCCAGGCAGCTGAATTGAGAAAGAACAGGGACCTGAGATCTAGGGCCAGAATGGTCAAAAAAGTCCCAGGTGAGGGTCAGGCAGAGGTCGGTTTCATAGGAAGCATCTTTCCCATCTTTGAGCTTAGCCAATCTCCAGTTCCAAGTGCTATTTTAAGTGTACTCTTAAAGCCACTTCTATCCTCACACCCACACTAAGGTCCACCAGGATGGAGAGAGAGGAGAGAGAAAAAGAGAGAGAGGCCGACTGACTGACCAGGCTTTACTGCTCCTTCCCTGACTTCCGTGGGTTCCCATTGTGCTTCTAAGAAAGCAGGATTCAGCGGGCGTCAGTGCCGTGGGCTATATTTATACCCATCCAGCTGCCCGGTTGCTGAGCTTTTCACATTTACAAACAGCAGCAGAACAAGACGCCTTCCAGAGCGACCATTTTCTGATGGTGTTTATTTAAGATTTCTCAGGGATGATCTCAGCATTCGTATCTTTTTTGATGAAGAAAAAAGAAAAGGAGGAAAGAAACACAGTCGGTGGACACAGCTCTCTGCTGCTGAGGCCAAAGAGTGCTGTTTTCCTTCTCGCACAAAAGAACTCTGCCTTTCCTGGCTTTGTGTGCTGTGCAGTCAAGTCTATGCCTGGGAAACACACACAAGAGTCACACAGCGCCACGCGAGGTGCCTGTGAGTAGAGGCACCTACTCACCCTGATCTCTCCTGCCTCCTGCGTGGCAAAACAGAGAAAAGGTTATACTAAGAAGGGGAGCATTCCACTGGCTTTGGAATCCAACCTGGCTTGAATCCTAACTGACAGTGACAGCCACTGTTCACCTATGAGACCTTGATGAGTTCTTGAGTCTTTGAGCCTCATCTTTCCTCATGGCATCCGAACTGAGTTCCTGTTGGTTTTGAATGAGATAGTGTGTGGAAGGCACAGTATGACTTCTTTAGCTAATGTCCAACCCCCGTCTCCCAGACTCAGTATGGAAAGCAACATACAGTAGTACAGCAATGTGGTTAAAGGAACAGGACAGCTCCACCACTTATTAACAAGCTAGCCTCTTGTGTCTCAGGTCCCTCATCTTAAACTGGGGGGAATATTAAAACCATCTCAAAGGGCTGCTGTGTCGATTAAATGAGTTAGCAGATGTAAAGTGCCTGGGGCAGCACCTGGCACACAGTGCTCAGGAAGCTTTACCTATTATTATTATTATTGTTGTACCTACTAACTGAAAGCTCTGATATTAATCTCCATTGTTCCAACGCTAGGGAACAGAGAGAATAGGAATATAAAAATTTTTTAATTATACAGAAATATTTCTTAGAATCAAGCATTTACATTTTTAAAAATGTAATTATTAGTGGATGTGAATGTCATCATTTTACAATTTTGTAGTTTGCATCTCCCACGCTCCCTACAGCCCTCAAAACTATTTCTATTAAATCATTCTTCCAACAGTGTTTTAGTTAAACAATGAGTTGCTATTAATTATCAAATAAAATAACCATTTAGAGCTTTCCTAGTCATGTACACGGAAATAAAACTTGGCACTTTCTTTTTTTTTGAGTTGGAGTCTCACTCTATCGCCCAGGCTGGAGTGCAGTGGCACGCTCACGGACCGCAGCCTCGGCCTGCTGGAACTACAGGTGCACGCTACCACGCCTGGCTTATTTTTTGATTTACACGGGGTCTCACCAAGTTGCCCAGGCTTGAACCCCCGAGCTTAGGCAATCCTCTCTCCTCTGCCTCCCAAAGTGCTGGGATTACAGGCTTGAGCCACCACACCTGGCCAAAACTTAATGCTTTTTATTTCCTCCCTTTTCTCGCCATAGCTCAGCTACAAATAAGAGTTGTTTGGTATTACAGTAGATGAATGAAAACTGAACCCTATTAGCAGATGAGACCAGACTCTGAACAAGGATTAGTTTAAATGTAATCCATCTCAGAGTCATGTGGGTCCCATTCAAGAGTATGGATTTTGTCTAAAGTAAAGTAAGCAACTTTCTAATGTAGTCAATCCTCACTTGTACCCCACAACTCAATAATAATAATAACAATAATAAAAACACATTAGAGATAATTTAGTCATGCTAACTTTTAAAAGGTAGCTAATTTTTAAAATTACTATTCTTTGGATTTTTTTGTACGTAATATTATTCCACCTACAAATGGACAGTAGTAATTCTTTCTAATTTAGATGTTTTACATTTTGTTTGTTTGCCTAATTGCTCTGGCTAGAACTGCCAATGTAGTGTTCAGTGAAAGTGTCACAATTTGGCAATCTTCTCTTTCTCCTGATTTTAAGAGAAAAAATTTTGGTGTTCAATCATCCAGTATGATGTTGGCTGTGGGCTTTTTGTACATTTCTTGTATTAGGTTACATAATTTTTCTTCTATTTCTAATGTGCTGATTCTTAAAAAAGGAATGGTTATTGAAATTTGTAAAATACCTACAGTGCATCAATTAAAATGATCATTTTATAAATTAAAAAAATAAAATAAAGTAAAATGCTTAGTGGATTCCAGTCAACACTTCAAAAATGACCATCACTGGAGAGCAGGAACAGAGGCACCTCTACACGAGCCTCTTCTGCTAATCCTCCTATCCAGGTAAAATCTGATTTAAACAGAGGGACAAAAGAACATAAAGAAAGGGGGCAACATACTTCCGAAATGTCCTGTGCAGAAGGAGGACCTGGTATAGTGCTTTGTTTTCCAGGTTTTATATAGGTACATAGATAAATTTATTTGCTGTGTGTAGACTTTGTTTTTAGCCTCAGTTCTCAGAGCTGGCTCCCTGCTTCTTCATCTTGCTGCCTTCCTAAACTACCATCCACATGCTAAATTCCATCAGTGATGTGGATGACCCCCCAAAGTAGTTCTCGAAATGTCTCACCTCGTCTCCAGAAAACTGGAGTTCTATTTTGTTATACTCTTGGAACCTGAAGATTCTGATGCAGTAGGTCCGAGGTAGGAAATTGAATCTTTTTAAAAAGATTACCAGGTAAATCTGTTGTGCAGCTGAGTTTGAGAACCATTAGATTTAACTCTTAGAAAATTTAGGAGTATTGTTAAAATAACAGTATATATCAACAGTAGTAGCAACAAACACATTGTTCTATGCGCCAATCATGGATCTGAGAGCCTGGCATGTATTAACTAGTTCCTTATTAATACATATGTTGATTTCTTTATTAAATTGTAGGAGGTTGGTATAAAAAGAAAACAAAAACCTAACAGGTTTTAATCCAGATTCTTTCATGGATTTCTTGTAATGAAGGAGATTTAACAGCTTGTTTTCATCAATCAGACATAGGGATTCAAAGCTAAAACAACTAACCCCTTAAGCAGCACTTTATGGGGTTCTCCATGGACAACATGTGTAACACAAACTATACTTGTCTAAAGGTAAAAAACAATAATCAATAGCAATAATTTCTCCAACGGACAAAGAGTTTTCCTCCTGAAAAGCTCTAGCCTGACATACACAAGAACACACATATTTTGGACACTCTCCCTATGGCAGAGAGAGACTGTCAAATTCATCAGAGGAGGAAGTTAATTTTAGCTCTGTTCTCTTTCCCCCAAATCCTTTAAAATAACAGTAAAGAGATTTTTAAGAAGGCACAAATCCACAAGGACAAAGACACCAGGAGAAAAGATAAGGGAGTTGGGGGAAGAAGGAAGAAAAAGAAGCCAGAAACTTGCAAGCAGAAGAACCAGTGGCAATCTACTTAGCAGGCCCAAGAAAGTAGAGTTCTAAACTCACAGTAAGGAAAGCTGTGAAATAACCAGATTTACGCTTCTGAACCTATGAAAGGGCTGGGAAATGGTGGCACCAGTGACATCTGAAAATTTGGACAATGAGGTCACTGTTCCTCTCCTACTGTGGCAGATTAGAATCTTATGCTCTGGAGAGGGTCAAATACAGCCACAGCAGAAAGAGTTGGTACAAAATGACTAGGTGGAATTAACTGAAAGTTTATATATGGAGGATTAAAAGACGTGTGTATGTTGACCATGGAGACCTCTCCCACCCCTTCTTCTCCCACTGTGCTCCTAGGAGGTCGGCAGCTACTATATTCTCAAAGATGTCTACTGGGAGAGTCATTCAGTCTGGGGAAACAAAGGACCTGGAGGTATTCACTCAATGATACCTCAAGGAAATGTGAGGGCAGGTCAACCTAGAGGGCTTACCCATGCCCGCAGAACTTCCAACCAGTGCTTTAGGGTTCCATCAACTCTTAAATATAAGCAGACAAGCAGAGATTCCCCAGATGTTTGAGTAAAAAAAGCAGAAAGCAAAAAAATAAAAACCAGGAAAAGGCAATTTGGAGAAAACAGATAATTTAGGGAAAGAAAAAAAAATATCTTTAGAGATATAAAAGAAGATACTGCAACTATGAAACAAAGAACAAATCCTACAATAAAGAGGAACATATCAAGAATAAAACAAAGAGCATTTAAATATTAAAGGTATGATGTCATGATGTCAAAAATAAAGACGTAACAAAAGTGTTGGGAAAAAAGGGTCAAGGCATCTCCTAAAGATGAGCTTACAATACAAGCATGAGGAAAATAAAAGAGAAAAGATAAGAAAATTATAGGGCCAACATCCTGTAAATGTGAATTCCAGAGAAAGAACAGAAGAAACAAAGGAAATTTCCCAGAATGGAAGAAAATGAATGTCCAGACTGAAAGGGCACTGATGGGTCAGTACAGACCCAGACCAAGGCACACTACTGTGAAACGGTAGAACTTGGGGAATTAAAATACTTCCAGAGAACAAATAAGCAAACAAACCATCAACGCTTCACAAAAAAGATTAAGAATCAGAGCAGCAGCATCTTCTCAACAGTAGCACTGGAAGAAAATACAATGGAGTGGTGCTGTTCAAATTCTGGGGGACAATTATCCTATCTAGAGTCATACATCCAGTCAAATTGTCAATCAAGCATGGGGAAAGAATAAAGATATTTTCCAGACATCTCCTCTATCCCTTTTCAGGAAGCTACTGGAAATGGTCCTCCGTTAAAACCAGAGAACAAGAGGGAAGTATGTAATTCAGGAAAGGGACTCAGACTCAAAGGAGAGGGCAAGAGAAGAAAGGCCCAGCTGGGCACCACGTGGAAGCCCAGACCAGAGCAGGCGGAAGCTCGTGCTTTAAGATTGTAACACCAGGATCGGTGGCTCACACCTGTAATCCCGGCACTCTGAGAGACCGAGGCAAGAAGATTGCTTGAGCCCTGGAGTTTGAGACCAGCCTGAGCAACATAGCGAGACCCTGTCTCTACAAAAAAAAAAAAAAAATTAGCCAGGCATGGAGATGCATGCATCAGTCCCGGCTACTCAGGAGGCCGTAGCAGAAGGATCACCTAAGTCCAGGAGGCTTGAGGCTGTGGTGAGCCATTACCGTGCCCCAGCACTCCAGCCTGTGTGACAGAGTGAGATTCTGACTCTAAATCAATCAATCAATCAATCAATGACTCACACAATGGCATCTGAACTACTGAGAGGCAAGTGAGGCAGGGAGTTTAGGTTAGTGATAAGCACATAAAAAACTAAATGGTAAGGGTGTTAAAATAGTAAGCATACCGTAAAAGCACCATATTCACTAACTCCGCGGAAAACAAAAGTGACTGGAAAGGAAGAATATCCATAGAGTAAATGACTCAGCTTCAAATAGCACTTTATATAATCACAACATGTAAACACTAAATATTATTCTGTCCAAAATTAGGATGACCAGAATGCTTCTATTAGAAGTGCAGTGGTAGGAGGAAAAAAGGACAAATTGTCATCTTCCACAGTGAAAGAATGATAGGTAATAGAACTAAAAACACAAGTAACAACATGAGCATGTGATTTAAGAATTGGAGGCAGGGAGGCTGAGGTGAGTGGATTGCCTGAGCCCGCGGGTTCGAGAGCCGCCTGGGCAGCGAGACCTCATCTCTACAATAAATCAAAAAATCAGCCGGGCGTGGTAGTGCATGCCTGTAATTCCGGCTGCTTGGAAGGCTGAGGCGGAAGGATCGCCGGAGCCCAGCAGGTCGAGGCTGCGGGGGCCGGGAGCAGCCACTGCACTCCAGTCTGGGCGACAGAGTGAGACTCCAACTCAAAAAAAAAAAAAAAATGAATTGGAGGCAATTAGCTGGGCATGGCGGTATGTACCTGTAGACCCAATGATGCAGGAAGCTGAGGCAGGAGGATTGCTTGAGCCCAGGAGTTAGGGGCTGCAGTGAGATATGACCACACTGCTGCACTCCAGTCTGGGCACACAGCGAAACCTTGTCTCAAGGAAAAAAAAAACAACAGATAAGCGAAAAACAAAACAAGGGGGTAAGTGACACAAGAATCAGTTAAAAGATTTGAAAGTAGTTGCCCTGGTGAGCAGAAAATCTAAAGGAAACTGAGAGTGGAGTGAGGGCACTGAAGGTTTTTGTAACAAATCTTCTAGAATTGTTAAACCTTTTTTTTTTTTTTTTTTTTTTGAGTTGAAGTCTTGCTCCGCCGCCCAGGCTGGAGTGCAGAGGCTCATGGTCACCTGAGCCTCAACCTGCTGGACTCAGGGGATCCTTCCGCCTCAGCCTTCCAAGTAGCTGAAACTACAGGCACACACTACCACGCCTGGCTAATTGTATTTATTGTAGAGATGAGGTCTTACCAAGTTGCCCAGGCTGTTCTCGAACCCGTAGGCTCAGGCAATCCCCTCACTTCAGCCTCCCAAAGTTCTGGGATTACAGGCTTGAGCCACCATGCCCAGCTATTGTTAGATACTTTAAGCTCCATTCATAATAATATTGATAACCATAAAAACCAAATAAAATTATCAGAGGAGAAATGATGGTGCTGAGGGAAAAGGAACCAAGGACTAAGCTCACTAGATGCTAAGATTCCTTTCTATTCAATCATACAAGTGCTCCGTGACTTCGTAGAGCATTTTTTACTGGTGACTGTTGTTTTGTGTTTTGTTCTGTATTTTGGGCAGAATTGTTAGGTTTGATTACACACTGCAAAGGGAACAAAAAGACCCCAATTGGGATGAAATATTATGATTATTAGCCACATTAAATTCTTATTAGTTCAAGATAAAAAAAATCATTTTGGAACTTTTAAGAATAATATGAAGTGGTGTTAATATAACCCCACACTAAACACATACTGTTGGAATCCCTAATCCTGTGGAAGTGATGTCAAATGAACTGCCTGGGAACTAAGAAACAATTTATTCTTAGTCAGGTTTAATCTCTTAATGGGTATTTGTTACCAGGATTCTTGCTGTGCTGAAGGGAGAAGCATGATAGATGAGAGTCGGACTCCCCGTAAATGTTTTCTTCTTGTCTTCTCTCCAGTAATCACTGTTCCACACCAGGGTGTCGGGGTGAAAGAAATCTATCCAAGAATGAAAACTGGGATGGCTTACTGGGTCTTGTCTTTCTTTTTCCTCCTCCTCCTTTTCTCTTTAATATATTTTTGGTAGGATTTGATACTGGATTGACATAATTTGGGGCTTGGGCTTTGCAAAACTGCTCATATTCTACACAGTAGTCTCGGCTTTGACTCAAAGCAGCAATTTTACAGTCCCCAAATAAAACAAATCCCTGTGATCCCTTTGGCCATTCTTGGTAGCCAAAAACACACTGGCCTACTCCTGGTTCAGTTACCAACATGCTGTGTAATCTGCATAACAAGTGCCCTAGCCTCTCAGATCTCACTTTGCTCATCTGCAAAATGAAGAGGAAGTCCCAGCTTTTTTTTTTTTTGAGTTGGAGTCTCACTCTGTCGCCCAGACTGGAGTGCAGTGGCCGCTTCCGGCCACCGTAGCCTCGACCTGCTGGGCTCCGGCGATCTTTCCGCCTCAGCCTTCCGAGTAGCCGGAACTACAGGCATGCACTACCATGCCCGGCTGATTTTTTGATTTATTGTAGAGATGAGGTCTTGCTGCCCAGGCGGGTCTCGAACCCGCGGGCTCAGGCAATCCACTCACCTCAGCCTCCCAAAGGCGCGGGATTACAGGCTGAGCCACCGAGCCTGGCTAGTCCCAGCCTTTTTACCACCCAGAAATCTCCCATTCTAGACCGGCACTTTCAATAGAAATGTAATATGACTCATATCGTATAATTTTAAATGTTTTAGTACCCATGGTAAAGAGAACTAAAAAGAAAGAGCAGACACTACTCTTTTTTTTTTTTGATTTGGGGATCTCACTCTGTCACTCAGGGTGCATGGTCATGCTGATCACAGTTCATGGCAGCCTTGACCTCCTGGGCTCAGGTCAGTCTTCCACCTCAGCATCTCAGGTAGCCAGGTTTACAGGTGCATGCTACCATGCCCAGTTCATTTTTTTTTTTTTTTTTTTGAGTTGGAGCCTCACTCTGTCACCCAGACTGGAGTGCAGTGGCCACTCCCGGCCAAGGCAGCCTCGACCTGCTGGGCTCCGGTGATCCTTCCGCCTCAGCCATTTTTTAAAAATTTGTTTTTGTAGAGATAAAGTCTTGCTCAGTTGCCCATGCTAGTCTCAAACTCCTGGGCTCAAGGAATCTGCATACCTTGGCCTCCCAAAGTGCTGGGATTACAGGCATGAGCTACTGTGCCCAATGAAGCTGACACTATTTTTAATAAAATATTTTATTAAATCAAATTTATCAAAACTATATACATGTAATCCATATAAAATAATTAATGGAATTCATATTTTGATACTAAGTTTTTGAGGCCTGGTATTGTAGTTTATACTCACAGCATAGTTCAATAGGAACTAGCCACATTTCAAGGGCTCGAAAGCCATGTGTGGCCAGTGGCCATCATACTGGACAACGTAGCTACAGACATTCTGGGAGAGATTCTGCTTTCCCAAGAGCAGTTATTAAGAATGACTGACTTATTTTCACATGTAACTCCAGCCAAAAGCAGAGAAGACTCATGCTTCTATTGTTTGTTTAACCTTGTGATACTGGCCCCAAATACAGAATTGCCACAAGGCATCTGAAATCCTAAAATTGGCTCATGGACCCACTCTTGCAGATTCTTAGGGGTCTGGGGCGGTATAATCGGACTGGATAATACCTTAGGGTCTCTTTCAGCTCCATCATTTGGTCATTTCAGCATTTGATCACTGGCAACAGTATCAATTATGTAGGCACTCATCAGAGAAGAAAATATCCAGGGATTTAAACAGGGAGTGGGTCATCTGCTCAAGGAGGGTACTAGAAGGGACTGGCATCTGCTCTCTTGATATGAACCATTTCCCTCTAAGGTCACACTGCTCCTGACAGCTCTCATTAACCCTGAATGCTGCAAAAAAGAAGCAAAAGGCATGGACGTATGCAAAAGATTCCTATATCCTTCACAAATTGTGGATGTATGCTCAAAGGGTCTTTGGAAATCACCTGGTCGAACCCTCTCCATGCATTCTTCTTTTCCGACATCATACATTTGTTTAGGGATAGAACTACTGACCTGACTCTTGATGCAATGCTCTTTTCGCTTACAACTTAAATTCTACATGATAAAAACAAACATGGGTCGGGCATGGTTGTTCATGACTATAATCCCAGCACGCTGGAGGCCGAGGTGGGAGGATTGCTTGAACCCAGGGGTTTGAGACTAGCTTAAGCAATACAGTGAGACCGTATCGCTATAAAAAATTTAAAAAATTAGCTGGGCATGGTGGCACGTGCCTATAGTACTAGCTACCTGAGAGGCTGAGGTGGAAGGATCACATGAGTCTAGGAGGTCAAGGCTGTAGTGAGCCATGATTGTGCGACTGCATCCCAGCGTGGGCAATGGAGTGAAACACTCAACTCAAAACAAAACAAAACAAAACAAAACAAAACCAAAACAACAAAAACAACAAAAATTTTTTCCTTTACAAATAAACTGAGTATTCTTAAAATATATCATATTTACATATTTAAAATGATCAGAAATCCTATATTGACCTAGTGAGGCTATGAGAACTAAATCTATAAATTCTTTGCTTTTATTCTGGAATTATGCCAATTACATGTGCTATTACTAGTTATTTCGTACTTACCAGAAGTTCTGAATTAGCAGTGTATATATGGCTTTAATTAGGGAAAAGTGGGAAAACAAATTAAGTTGTACTTAATTGATACAGATTTTGTGGTAGAGAAAATATTGCAAAACATGGGATTCAGGCATGAAAAATGTAATAAAAATGGAGACTTGGTATGAAAAGACCAGAAATGATAGCATCATACCATACTCCCCAAAGGAGGTAATATTCAGTGATGGTCAGTGCATAAGACCTGGAATAATCCCAAGAGTATCAAAAATGATGGTATATTTTAAAAAACAAGAGGCTCAGCCCATCCTCGAATCCCCAGAACAACTTCCATCTTGTACCTCCCAATCCTCCCTTCCTCCCAGGATATGTGGCCATTTTTTGTAGCCAATGGCTAAATTATGCAATCAAACCTGCTAAAAGAAGTGCCAAAATTAGATGCCAAGCACATACGGCATGCTATTGGCAGTATCATTCATCTGGTTCTCAAGTTTCCAGCTGACTCCAATGTCCAGAGTTACTCAAGAGTTTAAGCTAGGGGATTGTGAAGCGTGTAGGCAACGTGACTAAAAAAAGATGCAAAGACTGACACAAACCAAATGCAAGGCTGCCTGCTATACAAGGAGCCAAGAAATCAACTCCATGGCTTAGTGACATACTTCTACTCTGCAGAGGAAGACATGCGAAGCTTGATGCAGCTAGTCTTTCCAAAAAGGGACACATGGTACAGAAAAAAACATGAGCACTGCCATTATTCTTACTAATTATAACGGCGGAGGTGGTGTTGGTGATAATGGCGACAGAAAGCTTCGTTCGCTAACTGATTGGACAAATGCTCATTGAGTGCCTCTTCTGTGTAGACATCATTCTAGGCATCTAGGAACAAGACAGAGACAAATCCCTGTTCTTTTAAGCTTACGTGCTAGTCAGGAAAAACATACAATATGTAAACAAGTAAAATATGTAAACAAGTAAAATATGTAAACGGTGGTGTTACAGAGGAAAAAGTTGGCATGAAAAGGGTATGCTAGTGATGGGGTGAGGCTTACCACGAAGGCCTTGCCTTTCAGCAGATATCTCAAGCAGGGGAGGGAGTAGATCATGTGTATATTTGGGAGAAGCGCAACCCAGACTGTGAGAACTCGTGCAAAGGCCCTGTGCAGGAACATGCTTGGTCTAGTCTACCACCATGTCTTGGCAGATTTATTGTTAAAAGATCACTAACAGGCCTCTCTGCTTTCATACTTTTCTCTCTCTTCTCCCATTCTCCCTTCTCCAATTTTCTAAACAATAGCTAAAATTATTGTTTAAAAATCAAGGTCAGACCATGTCAGTCCTTTGCTTAAAATTCTCATTGACACATTAAAAGCCAAAGTCTTCACAATGGCCCGCAGGGTTCTCCCAAATCCTCTTGACCACCCCCCAAACTCTTTCTCACCTGCTAATCACTTTAGATATACTCACTTCCTCACTCTTCCTTTTTTTTGTTTTTTTTGAGTTGGAGTCTCATTCTGTCATCCAGACTGGAGTGCAGTGGCACGCTCCTGGCCACTGCAGCCTGGACCTGCTGGGCTCCAGTGATCCTTCCGCCTCAGCCTTCCAAGTAGCCGGAATTACAGGCATGCGCTACCACGCCCGGCTGATTTTTTGATTTATTGTAGAGATGAGATCTCGCTGCCCAGGCGGGTCTCGAACCCGCGGGCTCAGGCAATCCACTCACCTCAGCCTCCCAAAGGTGCGGGATTACAGGCTGAGCCACCGAGCCCGGCTTCACTCTTCCTTTTAATACACCAAACAGATTTCTTCCTCAAGGCCTTCGCTGCTCTCTGTCTTGGAATACTTTTAACCCAGACAGCCACATGGCCTGCTTCTCACTCCTCTATTTTGCTAACTGTTGTATTTCAGTAGCATAGAACATACTTGACACACAGCAGGCACTCAGTTAATATTTACTGAAAGAATGAGTCTCACCATCTCCTTTCTCTCCTCTGCATGAAGGTGTTGAACAGCACAGGGGGACGCCACACAGAGAATTCTGCATCAGTAAGAACTGCTGGTGTCCCACTGGGAGGCAATGCTGGGTGGTGGGGGGACCCCAACTTGCCATGCAGTATTTCTCTGACTCAATCAGCCACTCTCCTATTTCCTTCACTGGCTCCGCCTCTATCTTTGCCTTCTCGGGGGGAAAAAAATGAAGGCGGTGAAGTGGAATTCCCACAAATTACTAAGCCTACCCTCATACTAACAACTGTCTTATGTTCACACATGGCTTTCTCTGGTTTCAGTGGAATAAATGTGCATCTTTCTATTGAGAACTGAATAATGCCTCCATTTTTACTTTGTCTCTCATTTTCTCCCACTTTGGCAAGTTCCATAAATCACTCCACATTCTCCTCCATATCCAGCTCTCCAACTCTTAGCAATTCTGCGTGGCCAAATACAAACAAACAAAACCAATCAAACAAAAACCTCCCTTTACCCACCGGTGCCCTCAGACTCTTATCTTCTTTCTTAATTCCAATCCACCAAGCGTCATCTATAATCTCTTTCCTCCACATTTCAACCCACAGCAGTCAGGTTTCCACCCATCTCTCCCTGCTATAGAAATTGTTCTCGCCTGGATCACTGATGACTTCCTTACTTGTAAAAGCCAAAGGCATCTTCAGTCCTCAACTTACCAAATTTCTATGCAGCATTTGATTAGGCAGGGTCATTCTTTCCTTCCTGAAATTCTCTTTTCATGATCTCCCCATGATTTCCCTGCCTCTCTGAGGGTTCCTTTACAGGCTCTCCCTTCTCATCTTGCCACCTTGGATAACAGTCTCCACAGAGACTTGGCTTTTCTGCTTCCCTTCCTTCCTGTCCTTCTCTGATCTGTCACTAACCTTGCCCAATCAACTTCCTTAATATCGCTTGAATTTTCCCATTTTGTTCCATCTCTCGGACATTGCCTTAGTTTGGACTTGTATCTTTCTCACTCGGATCACTGCAACAGGCTTTTGCCTCCTCTGTTGCCACAGAAGCCTTCTGAACACGCATCTGAGCACTCTCTCCCCTGTTTAAATTCCCTGAATGGTATTGGGAGGTACCGTCCGGACACAGAATGCTTCTCTCCTCCTTCAGGTGGCCTCTAGCCAAGGCTCTCTGAAGGATATGTGTATTCCCAGTAATGAGTCATGGAATGCAGGTGACCAAGCAAAGCTGAAGATAATGCAGTTGTCACTCTTAATCAATGTGATTGTAAATACTGTATAGGAATTTGAATAATTAACTTGCTTGCTTTGATTATAAAACTGCTTGATGTACTGTCCTGAGGTGCAGATTCTTCACTGCCTGCTGCCATTGGTGCCTCCCGTAAGTTTAATAAACCAATGTCTTCCCCTGCTGGACCTCCAGGTCACTTCTTTGGAATACACGCAAGCCCTCTCGGATGACCACATTACAGGTGTCTTATAACTTCTAGCACAAAATCTAAATGCCTTACCACAGGCATTTCAAAACTTGTCCTATTTCTTTCTTTTTTAAGAGACTGTGTCTCATTCTTTCACCCAGGCTATAGTGCAGTGGTGTGATCGTAGCTCACTGCAGCCTCAAACTCTTGGGCTCAAGCAATCCTCCCATCTCAGCCTATGAGTAGCTGGGACAACAGGTGTACACTACCATGCCTGGTTCATTTTGTTTTGTGTGTGTGTGTGTGTGTGTGTGTGTGTGTGTGTGTGTATGTGTATTTTTTGTATAGATGGAGTCTTGCTATGTTGCCCAGGCTGGTCCCAAACTCCTGGTCTCAGGTGATCCTCCAGCCTTGACCTCCCCCAAAGCAGTAGGATTACAGGTGTGAATCACTGCATCTATTTCTCTCTTTAGCCAGTCAGCAGATATGTAGTTATTACTTTACACATATGTATAGCTCCCAAATTTTTCTTACACATGAAAATAATTTAACTGCAGTTCTTCCATCAACACACCTGAGGTTATCTTACATATACTTTTATACACATACAAACCAAGGCCGCATATTCTTTAGATGTTGTAGTTGTGTAATTTTTAAAAAATATATTTGGAGAACAACAGCACATAACCAGGAAAAGCTCCCTCACTCTGAACTTGTGCCTTGAGCATCTACATAATAGACTGATCCCAAGCACCTCCCAGTGATCCCCAAATCCCTCTGTCTCTCCATTACATGAGTGAACATTCTAGAAAGTCCATTTTAAAATGAAAAACAAAACCTATTATCACAAATGTCCAACTGTAGAAAACACACATAATTACACACACTTTCATGAGTAAAGTAAAAAAGGGCACTTCTGGAGTTTCAGGACAGTCAAGCAGTGCAGCCTGATTTCAGCAAAAATCATCTGACAGTCTATCTTGACTTTTTCTTATGGATTAGATTGACTGTACATAATTACAAAAATGATCATGTGTCCTTTATGGCATACAAAGAGGTTTGTATGTCATAAAACATCACATAATCACAATGTACTTGTTGATTATAAAGATCAGTCTACACCTACCTGGAAAGCAGTCTCTAGAGGTATGTCACAGGGCTCTTTCACTGCTCCTGTCTCATTCACAGTTTTCTTTTCAAACAATTAACATAAAGGCATAGAAGGAACACTTAATTAATCTGAATAACATGAAATAGGAAAGAAGAGATTACAGAGGGGGATACCAGGCATAAATTCAGAATTGCCTCAGCCCATTTAAATGAAATGTAACAGGGTTAAATGTAATGTAAAGGCATATATTTAGGTTGTTGTTTTAAAACCCACAAAAGAACTAAGCAGAACAACTTGGACACTGGCTACAGCTCAGGTAAAAAATGATCAATATGAGTATAATGCAGATACTAAAATGCTAACATAACCGTATATCATATTAATAAAAATAAATACCTATTTATTCATTCAGTAATTAGTTTGCACCTATTGGAAGAAAAATACTGATACAGGAAGTAACAGTTACATTTTGGGTAAATGGCAACGCTAAGAATCAAATCTGTATTTGATTCTAAAGTTCTGTTGGTCTCTAGAATTAATATAAAAAGAACATATCCTATTTGGTTGCATGTGGCAAAACTAGAACCAAGAGCAACGTGACAGTAAGATGAATTTCAGCTCAATTTAAGAACAAACTTTTTCACATCTGCACAATTCAAGAACAGGACAAAAACAGGACAGTGACGTCCTCTTCCCTGCATATACTCAAGCAGAAGAGGAATGTCCTGGTATACCTGGGATGGTGCAGAGACATTCATGACTTGGGTGATAAGTTGAATATATATCGTCTCGGAGGTCTTTCACAGCTTAGACTCATTGACAGCTATCCGAATTTTTTTTTTTTTGAAAATACAGTTTATTTAGAAAGTAAATGAGAGAGAGAGAAGATTCACCTCCCCAAGGTAGGGGAGGGAACCAAAGCCTGTCCGAAATGATTAAAGGCAATTTTTAAAAAGTAAACACTTCCAAGAGTTGGACACTGAACATGCTAAAAACCCAGTCTCATTGTTTCCTTAAAGCTGGTTTCCATCTTTATCTCATAATCTAGGCAAGCTTCCTAGCAGGCTAACATAACTTGGAAACAAAAACTCACTGACAGCCTGGGCAGCATAGCAAAACTCCATTATATACAAAGAATACAAAAATTAGCCAGGCATGGTGGCACGTGCCTGCTGTCCCAGCTACTAGGAAGGCCGAGGTAGAAGGATCAACTGAGCTCAAGAGGTCCAGTGATGAGCCGTGATTATGCCACTGCTCTCCAGCCTGGGCAGCAGAGTGAGATGCTGTCTTCAAAAAATGAAAACAAACCTCACTGAGATTTGTATAGTTTGCTAATGTCTCATACCTGTGACTGAAAGTAGGAGAAAAGGCAATCCATTCACATTTAATGAGCTGTCCTTTGGGAATGCAAATGTGGAACACCTTAACTTTGCCATGAATAAAGCGTTCACAAGACTTAAGAACAAGAAGAAACACACTGCTATACAATCATTTACAACTGTGTACTAGACTTCTACATTTTTGTCTGCTCAGCATCCACATACCCCAAGGTTTAGGGGAATCCTAAGGTTAGCTGAGCTTTCTCACCTGTTCCTTGGAATGTAACCCGGATTCAGTCGATCAGATGCACCTACCTTAGTCTTTGAATCTTAAGTGAGTGACTGAGTCCCCAGGGATGTTGAGATATGATTTATGGCAGAAACACCAGCCTCATGGATTCATGTGTCCATGGTGGCATCCTAAGAAAACCATGCCTAAGGCAACATCTTGGCTGAGCTCCTGGCTGCCAAGCCTCCCTTGGTTTCTGAGAGACTGTACTGAGCCAATGAACTATCCAACATGTTTCCAATAAAAGCTTTTTTCTGACTAAGAAAAAAAGTTCATACATAAGTTCATATATTTGTGCTGTTATTTGCAAGTAAGAGCTGGTACACTTCCAAAAGTGTTACATCACAGAATGTGCTTAGGTGAATATTTGCTATTTTCCCACTGCAATAAAAATGATACAGCCTACTGAATATAAAACCTACTTTAATATAAACCCAAGCTATTTTTTCTTCTAAGTTGGCATCCCAAGTGACAGAGATAATCTCAACAACAACAAAAACAGAATCTACTAAACTAGAGGAGGTAGCAATTACAGTTCCATGAATCAACTGTGTTATAAATTATAACTTCCAGACTGGTTCATCTATTCAGAATATATTTATGGGAAACCTCTGTGCCAGGAAAAGAGAAAAGGAAGGAGTCTTAATTAACCCTTTTGTTTTTTGGCATCTATGGAGAAGCAGAGAAGGTTTAAGGTAGAACATTTGTAAAAAAAAAAAAAAAAAAAAAAAAATATATATATATATATATATATATATATATGGGCAAAACCTTTTAAAGAGTCATGTCATTTATTTTGTGTGGTGTAAAACTTTATTTCCTGCAGACTTTATCCACTCATTTAATCATTTAATTATATAGTACACTAGGCAAATGTAGAAGAGAATAAATGGTCACTTCTCAGCAATTCTCTTTACACTTTCTACCTCTGTGAAGGATTCTCATAATGCACTGAAGTGTCACAGTGGGAACCATCTACAGCAACCAATTTTTGAGTAAAAATTTGGCTATCTGGAAAACCTTTGAAATGAACCATTCTAGAGATCCAAGTTTTCCAGGGTATCACACCAAGCACCAAAGGTTATTTCAGTGATTATTTTAACAACTCTGGGGAAATTTTTCTACGTTATATTATATATTTTCCTTCTGGCAGAAAAGAGAAAAATTGCAGGCAGCCAAATGGTTGCATCACTTGAACTATGTCATTTCAATCCTGGAAATGTTTTTGTCTTGATTCCCTAGGTAGACAAGTAAGTGGGCCTCAGTGTGGATGCTATTTTTAGCATCTGACTTCTTTTTGTACAATCCGTGCCTTTCTTGATGTGAATGATTACCAAGTCTAGCTTTCAACTACGGTTTCAGATCAGAAATAAGCACATCAGAGGAAAAGTCAAAGGAGTTTCAAGTTTTTAAGACGGAAACTCAGCAAATTCAGTACTGAGTTCTGGGGAAGGCTTGTGAGCTAACTTTCTGCCAAATATATTTGCTGCAGTGATCCTCTAAGAACCATAAAAAGTACAAGCTGTAAAAGAGCAAATCATTTCTGAAACGATGAAAGGCTGAGTTTTTAAAAAGAGGACTTATTCAGGAAAGCACGCACAAATACACGCAGAGATGCACGTGTGCATACACAAGAGGAAAGTCAATAGGCACAATTTTCATGTTTGGTTGAAGCCCAAATCTACAAAAAAAATAGAGCAAAGCATTTAATCTGGCTCTGGACTATTCAGGGCCCAGATATAGGAGGACAAAAGCCACACTAATATCTACTTACAACGTAAATCTGGTTTTGGTTGTTTGGGAGATAAAATAACCACCAGCCCAGGTCTGACAGTCTGACAATGTTCAAGAAGCTACAATAAGAGGACAGCCCTAGGGCTGTATCGCTTGAACAATCAGTTTTATAAAAGAATGATATGTCTGATCCTCTAATGCCTTTTATCCTGAAATCTCTCATATAGCGGGCTCCAACCTTACAGAAAGAACTTGGCTTTTACATCATGCAATACAAGCCCAGTGAACACAACTGGGCTAGTTTAACTGTGTTTAAAAAAAAAAGAGAGAGAATTTTAGAAAAGAAAAATAAGAGCTCTTTGGCCTAACAGGGGAGTTATCTTTCTCTCCCAGCAATAAGGCATCAAATAATTGTAGGCAGAGCTCAGAATGATTTACCCTTTACAAGGAGAAGGCAGCAGGATACACATGTGGGTTTCTACTCAGTGCCTCAGCCTGGTTCTGGTTCAAGTTGCATATACCGAGAGCAGCAGGCATTCTGCTGGGCCCCAGGAGTCTAAGATGGTTACAATAAGACTCTGTCCTCCTAGGCACTCATGATGAACACTAACCAGACATCATTTTCTGGGAAAAAGTTTCTTCTGGGGACACTGCTCCTCAGATGGCTCACAACAGATAAGGCTACGTGTAACACAGGCGTGTGCCAGGCGTGGCTGTGTGGACAGCCACAGAGGCTGTCCAGGATAGAGGTGTCATTCACTGAGGATCTGCCATGCCCCAGACACTGAATTGGGTTGTTTCTAAGCAATAGCTCACGTAACCCCCCAACTGCATGAGACAGGTACCATGATTCCCCCGTTCCGAGATAAGGAAACTGAGACTCCAAGACAGTCAGGTCTGCAGTAGGGCTCCAAAAGCAGATGCATTTTCCACAGGTGCTCAGAGAACAGGATTCCAGTCTACTTAGATGAGAGCCATCCATTCATAAATACTTAAGAACCACCTAGGGTGAACCCAGCCCTGTACTGCATTCTGGGGAATGCACTGGGAGAGCAATCTGGCACAGACCCAGTCCTGAGGGAGGCTGCATTCAGCAATGAGGACAGACCAGGAACCCATGTTATAAAAAGGGAGGTTGAGGGCACTGTGGAAGCACATTGGGAGTGATTTTTCAGTGACACATGGTGTGAATAAGTGGCTTAAGCTTAGGCCAAAAAGTTGAACTGGAATTACAGGAAATTTATCTTGCTAGGTAGGGGGTGGCACAGGGGAAGGGCTCAGTATAGAGAAGTGTGTAGCAGCCAGAAGGAAGAGGCAAGAGAATGTGATCAGCACAGGAAAGGGCAAAAGGCTCCGTATGGCTGGAGAACATAGAGCCAAGAGCTGAGTGTATGAAGTGAAGCTGCAGAGGTGAGAGGGACTCGAAGCATGTGGGACCTGGAGCACAAATACTGAGTGCACACATGGAAGACTCAGAGGGCCTTTCAGGGGTTTTAAAGGACAGTGGGGAGGGAATAAATGGAAAAGCACTCCCAGATTTGCATGTTGACACAATAAAATCTAGGTGCAAAGTGCTGGGTACCTAAGTGAGCACTGCTTCACGGGCCCTGGCGGACAAAAACAAATACTAGACAACGCCAGGAGAAAAATGAAATAAAGAGGAAAAAACTCTACCCACAATCCTTCCACCTAGAGATAATCACTGTAACCATTTTTCCTAAATTTCCTTCTGACTTGTTTTTATGGATTAAAAAGAAAGGGACTATTCTGAGGAGAGAGATTTGTACCCTGCCTTTTCAGTGATATTAGACGAACATTTCCAAAACGTGATTTTTAACTAATGCATAACAGTTCAGCATAATGACCTGTCCTAACTTACTAAACCAATTCTTTGCTGTCAGTCCCTAATGCTCTGCACATTCACGTGTAAGAATGTTTGTCAGCATCGGAGTTGTTCCTAGAGATGGGTTATTAGAGAAAGAGTTACTGAGACAAAAAGGACCCTTTTTAAGGTCCTTTACCCATATTGCCAAAGTGCTTCCATAAAGGTTACACTCACTGGATTATATTTTGTTCTCAGGCCACAGCTGGTGTTTTGTTTTGTTTTTCATTTCACTTCCATACGTATGCCTCCTGGGTGCAAAGCTGAAATTTTGGAGTGACCAGCTGTGTCAGGTAGAAATAATGTGTCCATCTCCCCACAGCGACATATGTATTGAGAATTAACATTTAAAAAATCTCTGCCAGTTCCAAAACACAAAAATTGATATTCTGTCATTCTAATACATTTCTAGTATTTATTCTTTGGTGAATTGAATTTTAAAGCTCAATCCAAGGCAGAAGTCATGTTGCCATACCGGGGCATTTTTAATGCTGCGGCGATGAGCTTTTTCATATAAGCTCATCACCACATCATTGAGAATTCACTTTTAATAGAAGAAATCAATTTCCATTGGCTCACAACCTCCCTGGGCTTAGCCTTGAGCTCCTCTTTCCATATGACTATGAGCTCCCAGGCTAAGCCTTGAAAAATGCCATTGCTGGGGGCTTGGTTTGTAGACCCAGGACTGCTCATAATCACTCTCAAGTGCAAATAGCTGGCTTGGCGTCTGGGTGTGGCGGCAACATGGCAGAAAGTAGATTAAACAGGTCCCTAGAACTTTAGAAAAGTTACTCGAAGACAGATAATACTAGCTGGGACAAACTGAAATAACTACACACAAAAAAAAACAGACCAGGACAACGAAGCAATCAACAAGATATTGACAAGTATATAATAATAAGAAGGAAGAGCTCAGTGCAGGGAACCCTCACTGCCCATTAACCGCTCAGAAACCATTTCTTGGTTGCGATACTTGTGTGGTTTATCTGGTTCCCCTCGCCCTTCAGCGGCTCACCTGACAGGAATACGTATTATAAATGTGGACTCAATGTGAGGAGTGACACGGGTGAGGGTGTGTAACTAACACTAGTGGAGGCATCTTCTGTATACATCCGGGGAGGTAGGTAGAGTCTCCTCTCTAGATAGTAGATTCCACAGATTAAGAGAGAAAAATGTAAATGATGTATTTTTGTTCTCCGGTCACTGTTGGTGGTTTTTCATTTCACAGCCATATATATGCCTCCTGTGTGCACTGCCAAATGTTTAGAGTGACCAGCTTTGTCAGGTAGAAACAATGTGTCCATCTTCCCATACTATCATTTAAAAAATTCCTGCCAGTTTCCAAATCAAAAATTGGTATTCTGTTATTCTAATAATTTCCATTTCTAGTATTTATTCTTTGGTGAGTTACTATGGTGTCCATGGTACCTGGCAGACATGTGGCACATGATAAATGCTCATTTAATATTTGCTAAGAAGTGAAGACAAATTTACATAAAGACATTTTAGGGAATAACAAAAAGGGTTTTTCTTTGATTCATGGTATAACCCCAGCACTCATCACAGGGACTGTCACTAAGTTTGGTAAATGTTTATTGTAAATGGCTACATTTACCTCTATAGTCCACTTTCCAGGGCTAGAACCTGGTGTGAAGGAAGCTGCCACGGGCTATCAGCCTCCCTGTCTCTGCCATTGGTTTCACTACCACCATCCCATCACCTTCAAGTCACAGCTCTGGGAACATCAGCTTTACCCTTCTGGGGCCCAGCATTTTCCTTTACTCCCAATCATTAACAGTGAAATTCTCAAACCATAGTTTTAACTGCAGAAAACAAACAGACTTCTGGTGCAAGGCCTGCTCCAAGTCCAAGACCATACAGAGACAGAAAATTATAGATATTGCACAGAGAGGGCATCCGGTCACACCCGAGTTTGCAGAGATCATGTTTTTATACCTGGAGGTCCTGACAAGAGATATTCAACTTAATAGTGATGCACACATAGTGAGAGGAGGCTCTGGTCCCCTCGTTCTGTCCCCTGGGGCCATGGTCCTCTACTGGCATAATTCAGAAATCTTTCTAAAGCAGTGCTCTCCCCTCATTTAGAGACTAGTTAACAAGTTACTAGTTCATTTTCCCCAAGTTCCTTCAAGGAGCAGTGAAATAGTTATTATGTGTTCCTCTGTACTATAGTTAGAACCTGGGCAATTTGTATTTTGCCAGATCAGCGATGCTAGAAAAGGTGGTTAGTTGAAAGTCTACCAGTACTATACTTTCAACAGATTATGAGTTATATAGGTTTTGTGAGCTAAACGGAAATCTGAACACTATTTATTTACATTTGTTTATTTCTCTTTGGGGTGAGAAAAAGGTGCTACTGGTGCCAACGGAGTTTTAGAACACACTCTAAGGTGCAGATCATCCTTGTCATTTCATATCTCTATATGACCTGGGACAAGCAGGAGTGCAGGACACTTTGGCAGCATGAGGGCAGAGTCTATAGTAGTCTCTTGGATCAAATCCAGCCTTTGACTTTCTGATTCCTTCTGTCTGTACAAGCCACCACTGCTCCAATAGCAAACTTTCAGGTGGTTAACACGCAGGATCTCTATGTAGTTCCCAGGCCAAAATGAAATCCGGGCAGTCTATTGACTAGGAAGAACCTCTTGTCAACCCTGGACCTGAAACTGCTCAGAACCCTCCCAATCCACCTTCCTTTCTCATTTAGCTCTCTCTTTCATTAAAAGCAAAAACAAAATGAACAAATAAACACCTCTCCTTTTCCTCCTCTTTCTGCGATGTGCCAGTCCTTTGGCATCGGCTCTGTGGTTGGGTCCTGCTCCCAAGTCTTTCAAGCCCTCAGCTGATTCGCCCTTAGTTCTGTGATGGCAACAGCCAGTCCCTGCTC
Organism: Cephalopachus bancanus; assembly: GCA_027257055.1. Taxonomy (NCBI): domain Eukaryota; kingdom Metazoa; phylum Chordata; class Mammalia; order Primates; family Tarsiidae; genus Cephalopachus; species Cephalopachus bancanus. The sequence continues at coordinate 1,837,091 of JAPVLO010000406.1, read as the reverse complement.
TCTTCACATCATCTCTCGCTTCTCTGTGGCAGTGCCGGGGAGATGGAGGAGGACAGAAGCCAGCACAGCAGGCTACACTGCATTTCCCAAACTTTTAGGTCCACTATATTGTGCGGCACCCCCAGATACAGTGGCATTTGCAACGTAAGCCCCAGAGGAGGGTGCTCTGGAGAACCTGATGGGACCGCCTTCCCAGACGTGGGGTGGAAAGTCTGGGTTTCTTTTGGTTGGTTGGTTGGTTTTGAAAGAAACGAAGCACATTCCCCTTACAAATATGTGCACTTTTCCCCTCAATTGCCCTCTTTTGTCTACTCGAACCATGCTTGTTTCTGAAAGCCCTTCCAGTCAGCGCTTAGTGGACTAAGTCATGTATAAAATCTCCCTTAAAAGGGCCCATAACTATCAGTGAGCTCTTCCTTACAAGAAGAATGAGCAATATAAACCAGCAGATGATAATAAAATAGTGTATATTTATGTTTGAAGTAGACAGTGCTAACGTCTGGAACTGGAATTGTACAATAAGGAAGCCATGCTCTAAAATCGACCTCCCTACCTTGTTCATTCTGACATGACAAGAACTTTCCCATTTTCTATGCAGTCTCAGCACAGTTGAGACTTGGGCAAAAATATTTTTAATTTAAATACATATTATATATACATAAATATATATAATGGCTCTTTTAATTGTTGCTGAATTAAACAAAAATTATTTTATGTCAATAAATTATACTTAAGGAAAAAAAGCAATAAGGGAACAATAAGATTTTTCTTTTTCTTTTTCTTTTTTGAGTAGGAGTCTCACTCTGTCACCCAGGCTGGAGGACAGTGGCACACTACCGGCCACCGCAGCCTCAACTTGCTGTGTTCATGCGATCCTTCCACTGATTTTTCATACTTAAATCCTTAGCTCAGACCTTCCCAAGACCAATCTTGGAAGCAGCTTTATGGTACAGCCAATCTAAAGATCTTTCAACATTAAGATTCTAAAATAAAAATTTGAGGCCAGGTTCAGTGGCTCAGCCTGTAATCCCAGCACTTTGGGAGGCCAAGGCAAGTGGACTGCCTGAGCCCATGGGTTTGAGACCAGCCCGGTCAGCTTGGCAAGACCTCGTCTCTACAATAAATAAAAAAATTAGCTGGGCATGGTAGCGTGACCCTGTAGTTCGAGCTACTTGAAAGGCTGAGGCAGAAGGATCATCAGAGCCTAGCAGGTCAATGCTGGGGTGGCCGTTGAGTGTGTAACTGCACTACAGCCTGGGCAACAGAGTGAGACTCCAACTCAAAATAAATAAATAAATAAAAATAAAAATTTTAGACTTTGTTATCAAAGATAAATCAGAGAGAATCACAAGAGAGGTTTAAATGGTGCCCTACCATTCTTAGTTTTCTTTTAATCATACAGAGTGGTAATGCTCTGACTAGGCGGTGGAAGGGAACTGCCAGTTTGTTTCAGTCCATATCAAGTCCCATAGCTGCCTTTTAGAGGAAATATGTAATCAGCTACTTCCTTGACTCACTGTGGGTTTAACTCTCCCACACCCCAAGGATTAAATTCCTTGGAAAAGAAATTTTTGCAGGGGAAAACTGGTTCCCTTTAAATGTACACAACAGAAACCATCACCTACTCAAACAATCTCACTTCAGAGTGTACTGAAGCCTAGCCATGGGCATAGACCTGACCACTGAAAACGATCTACTATTCTGACACTTTTGATCACTGAGTCATAAGATTCTTCCAGGGAAGAGGTTCATGAAATTACCCAATTACATAATTCCTCTTCCAAATTCATAAATGTTCTCTTGCAGTTTAAGATAAACTAGTGATTGCTGATTCTTCCTGCAAACTACTAATAACTTTTTGTGACTAAGACTCCAGAAAAATTAACCCCTCTGTTAGCTACTCAGCCTCCAGATTTTGGTTATTACACTCAGATTAATCTTTTTTTTTTTTTTTTTTTGAGTTGGAGTCTCACTCAGTCGCCCAGACTGGAGTGCAGTGGCCACTCCTGGCCACCGCAGCCTTGCCTGCTGGGCTCCGGCGATCCTTCCACCTCAGCCTTCCGAGTTGCCAGAATTACAGGCATGCGCTACCACGCCCCACTGATTTTTTGATTTATTGTAGAGATGGGGTCTTGCTGCCCAGGCGGGTCTCGAACCCACGGGCTCAGGCAATCCACTCACCTCAGCCTCCCAAAGGCGCGGGATTAAAGCCGCTGAGCCCGGCTCAGATTAATCTTTAACAGAGACTAATCCTACCTTCTACTTTTCTGGTGTTTGAAGTTTTCATACACACAATTATATATTATCCTACTTTTAATTGTGGAGGGGAAGACACACTATATTAGAGTCAGTCACCGACTTCCTTTTACGGCTAGTGTATTACACTAAGGACTTTCAATATTAATTGGGTGATTGTCTATTAGAACTGATGGGTATTTGAGAATCTGGAAAATAAGAACCTACGAGCTGATTTCCTCATATCACAGTGTAAGAGCTGAGTCTGGAGGCCAGGTTTCCTGTCTCCAAGTTACATTCTCGTTCTACTGCAGTACAGTTTTTGCCCTGCCAATCAGCTTAAACCCTGTTTGAATTTAGTTGAAATTCAAGAGAACACTGCATTCTCTAAAGAGTCTTCGTTTACTCAGAGGGACCCAAGAGGTTGAATAGAACATGTTGCTGGTTATACGAATTGACACTTCATGGCCAGAACTCTACAAGGAAGGGGAGTGGATCCATATTTCTTGATTCCTTCTTTTTTGCTGTGAGAACCCACTTTCTCATGGGAACCTAAAGTTCTTAGCGTAGAGTTGTCACTGGCGCCATGTTGATCTGTTACCATGGAGATCACTCTGGTAACATACAAACGTGTCACCAGGCCAGACACACAAGTATCTCATTCTGACTCTCAGGATTTTGCTACCCTCTACCCCCACCAGTTTAAAGTTCATCTCTGCTGGGATTTAGCTCTAAAGTGTTTAGAGTTTGACTTTTAAATGTCATTAAAAGTATGACTACCCAGACACAAACGGGGGACATACTGAAAAGGTGTCTCAAGATTTTAAAGCAACAAAGTTCGCACATAGTGACTGCTCACTAGATTACAGATATAAACTCAGTTATTACATTACTTGACCAAAATTAGAATGTGGCGGAGAGGAGGAGAGCACCACTGAAATCACTGCCAAAAATAAGGAAAGAAATCACTGCCTATCTCTTATTGATATCTGCAATGCACTGTTTGCACAGTATCTCGCTCATTACTGTGAGCTGTGAAATGTTAAAGCACTGCTCAGTGTTAATCCCTGCAAAGTCCCGCTACATTTTCAGAAACTGGAGTTCCTATATGTGGCAGGTCGATGGCAATGCTGTCACAACCAGCCTCTAATGGGAGAGACAAATAGACTGGATGTTGGTCCCAAGTTAAAGCCTGTCAGAATCACTCTGGGTCTTATGCAAGTGCACTGGCTCATCCACGAGGGTGCAACAGAGCCAGTACTTATTCTTTACTCCCAGAAGTCAACAAGGCATTCTTTCTCAAGCATCCAAAAAGGCTACACTCATGCTTGTGTCCTTGGCACTTTTCTAGAAGAAGGTTTCTTTAAATTTTCTCTAAATCTTAAGGTTACTGGAAGACAAGTGGAGACGGGGTGGGGGGGTGGGGAAAGGAGGGAGGGGCTAAAGTCTGATGAAACAAGCCTATCATCAGGTTGACAATGGCTAGATATGACCCTCCCTGTTCAGAGTTTCAGGAGTCACAGAACCCTCAGACTTCAGGATGGGCCTGGACTACATGGAGACATAAAGTTCTCTGGTTTCCTTGAAGATGGGCACAGGCAGCTCAAGCATCCAATAAGTGTGAGGTAAGCAAAGGAGGCGGGACTTCCTTTCTCTAGATGTCCAGCATGAAACCTGAGCTACTGTCTCAGTGACATGGGGTCTCGAAGATACAGGGTAACTGCTAAATACATGGGAAGACACTGTCAACTCCCAACATCCAAGGCCTGGTGGTTTAATCAGCGATCTTCAGGGCAAGGGGGTTTGATTCTTTTCCCTGCAGCTATTTACCTACATTTTGCTGATCACCAGTAGCTGTGTCTGGAGAGCAGGGACTCTTAAACAGAAGATACAGCTCTAACTTATTAGCTACTTTCTTTTTTTTTTTTTTAATTGAAAGGAAAGGATATTGAATGCCATCCACCTGTCAGTCAAATACCCGGCAGCAACTCTTGAACTCCTGGGACTCCTCTGTCATGACAGTCTCTCCTCCTAAGCTGCTCTCCCTGGCCATGCTGCCTCAGGACACCAAGTAAGAAACACACCCAAGGAGTCACAGAACTGAGATGCAGCAGAGTACATACCAGTCCCGAAGATAACTCTTATGCCAAACCATCTGCCGCTTCCCTTCTTTTCTCACTCCCAAACAAAATTAATAATCAATCAACCTCTTCCACCCCCTCCCTCGCATGCTCACCAGAGGAGCAAAGAGGTATGTTACCGCATAGATTTGGCTGCAGCATTTCAATAATACCTTTTTTCCCCCACCTTAAGCCCAAATGGGGTCTAGAGAGTAAAGAAGGAAAGGAATGTTTTAAAAGACCCCACTGGCTTCTATAGGTCAATGAAAGATTAAAGGGAGAGATTATATTTCTCTATAGGAGACATGACACCATTTCTCTCCTTACTATGAACTTAAAGTGACACCTACATAGTGTTTTGCTATGCATGCCAAAGGATAACTTAGTACTGTGAGTCTTTTATAATTAGGTGCCATCAAAATCATATTTTCTTCTCAGCTTTTCTTCTGGATGTACTATGTGTTTTAAATATAAGTGTATTGAAAAATTAGTTTGGCCTTGACTGAAGAATCATTTTGAAAGTTTGTATTCTCCGGGGAAGAAAAATGAGATTAACAATGAGAATGAGGACGAGAAATTAATTCTGGAGCTATTTATGCTATAGTCAAATAAGTGAAAAATAATACAATGTTAGACTTAAACAATAGGGCATGTACCAAAAGCTTACTTGTACCGGGGCAAGCTAATAAAATCAAACATAGAATCAAGAACAAATGTATAATCTGTAGAAAGTTACTACATGTCCTTGTGAGTTTTAGATATTTATATCCTGTAATTATCATTCTACTGGGCATAGTAGGTGCTCAATAAATACTAGTTTTGATGAATGACTATCCAAGTTTCTTCTTTCTTATGCTGTTCCTACTTTGCTCACCTTTGTATTCCTAGCAGTGAGCATAGCGGTTTTTCAATCAATGCTTGCTGAATAGAACACAACTTGACTTTTCTTCAAAACAAGCCCAGGCAGCCACAAACAATATTTCCAAATAATTTCACCAGGAGAAGGATGTAGTTAGGCACTGGCCACTTTTCTTATCTACCTGTCATGTGGTCAACAGATTTCTATCCTAATATACAAGGTGTGGCCAGGGCTGGCCAGTGGAGTTCCAGACCAAGCTGACTCCAGGATGATCCAGAACAGGCCTTCTTTCAGAGGTGAAGACCAAAGTGATGTTTGCTCAGCTTATCACCCAGGTATATTATTTTCCATGATGCAAGCTTGTAGGCTTTTTTACCATTACGAGCGTATGTTGAACATGAGGTTAGTTTTATTTCTCTTCAGGGGCCTGGTATGGGTTTGACTTCACTTCTAACTATTGAGGTCCATTTAATCACAGTCAACAACACGTACGGGATGTACCAAGAGGATAAAGCATACAGTCTCTGGAGCAGATAGCATGGGTTCAAATTCTGACTGTTACCACCGGCCAGTTCTGTGGACTTAAACAAATTACTCCCCATTTCTAAACCCTAGTTTCTGTATGTGTAAAGCAAAGATAATATCAGCTACCTACCAGGCTTGTTGGGAGAATAAAATTAATGAGGCAATTTATTAAGGAACTAGTAACACTTAGCACACACCCAACAAACTGTGACTTTGTACACGGTATCTAATTTTTCTTGTACCTCGGTTTTCTCAAGTCAGAATGGGTGCTTAGAAAACTGTTTTGAGGCAAAATCAGTAAAAGTTCTTTATTAATACAAACTGAAAGAGGAAGAATAATGTAGCATACCAGCACATAACAAAACCTAATTGGCAGAACCAGTTAATATCGGAACTCTATGCTGGAAGCCTATATGGACAAGGATATCCCTGATTGAAACAGCTTAAACGAATAACCACTTGGAAACATCCCGCGTGTCCCCTGGAGCAGCTGGGAGAAGATAAACCAAAGCTTTGAGATAAGTTTTCCTGAGGAAACTGCCATGCTCAACCCATGACCCTGATTATTTTTATGTCAGCATTCACTCAGAAACCCCCCCCAAAACAGAAGTTATGCCTCACATATCTGGCAAGCACCAATTTTTCCGGTTTATATCAGATATACTAATAAAAACGTCTAGCTTTTTGATGCAAGTTTCTCCAGCCGATAAGCTGTTACTCAGTGAATGTCTTCTCTATTCTTTAGAATGAATCCTATAAACAACTGTGAAAGGCAAGAGCCTCTTAAAATTGATTATACAATGTTAAGAGTAGTACAGAATTTATTAAAGTCACAGAGTTTGATTTTTCCCAATTTTACAGATGAGCAATTGAGGCCCATAAAGACTAAACAGTTCTCCTCAAGCCACAGAGCGATTAAGTGACAGCCAGAATAGAACCCTGGCCTCCTGTCCCAAAGTCCAAGATCCTTTCTGCTGTACCATGTGGCCACTTTAAACTTCACACTTGTCTGTCTTCCCCCAGAGCCCAGACATGTTGCACACACAGAAAACCTCTCATAAAAATCGGTCAAATTGATTTATAAATCCTACAGTTCTGCCATCTTAGCCTAACGCTGTATTTCGGTCCCAAAAGATTCCAATAGTGGTTTAATAAGAAGGATAAAGATTTCAGGGAGTTCACAAAATGTTTTTGAGATCATAATCTCATTTCCTCACAACAGTGTGAAAAAGATATTGCTCTACCCATTTTAGAGACACCTAGGCTGAGAGGTTCAGTGACTTGATCAAGGTTACACCGCTAGTTGCATATTGCTAAAGCTGGCACTTGAAGTCAGGCATCTGATTCCAAACCCTGTGCCTTTTCTGTTTCATTAATCTAAACCTAATTAATGATGACTGTTCTCAGACACTACTCCAAATGATACCGACATCACTTTTCCTCCTAGTCTGTTCCATTAAAAAAAAAAAATTAGTTTATGAGGCATCTTCACATCAATTTCAGAAACAAAACAAAACAAAACATGCAGGCTGACTGGGCTGTAGAAAATGACCCCTTCAGGTACAAGATCAGTATCTGCTCAGCACAGAGTTCTATTTCCTTCAACAAATCAAAGACTTCAGCTAGATGCAAGCTCCCAAGACCAGAATAGCACTTCCATTTACTCCCTATAAGATTTTAAAGGCCAGCCTGAGGCAGTGGCTACCTTCCCCCCCACATTGCTGAAGACAAGTTCAATCATTGCTTTATGTCAGAGGGGGAAGGAAAGAGGTCATTTCTGTGAGTCTTGGCAGCATGGGGCTGTCACATAACCTATAAGGCCTCCATTGTAGGTCAGGGATAGGAGAAGCCACAAAGACAGGCAGCAAGAAACAGGCTCCAAGCCTCCCTGCTGGTGGCTCCTAAGAGCTGTTCAAGATAGAGCTGGTGGCAGCTAATGGCGGGGGTGGGAGGAAGGGAGAATGAAGAGGGCTGTGAAGGAAGGTGTGGGGGGACGGATATAATCCGGCATACAGAAACCTGTCAGGATGGGATTTATTTTTGTTCTGTGAGGGAGTATAATAGGGCTTTGCCTGCACTCTCAATAGCTGTTTTGAAGTGAACCCGGCTGGTATGTCTTTAATTTGTCATTTCATTATGAAACTGTTTCCCTTCCAAGAAGCCTTCAAGTCAGGAAGCTCTGTCTGCCCACACAGGAAATTCCTTTGCTTCAACTTCCCCAAAAAGGAAATTTCCCTCAGAAGTGAGCCCAGCATATGCCTTTGAGCAGAGCTGTTTCAAGAGACTTTGGCAGCTGAGTCCTGAAAACACCCCTGGCTTTCTGTTGCTGCTGGGACGGCGGGATAAACAGTTCAGCTGCTCCCAGCGGGTGAGGACCCCACCGACACAGACCCTGGGCCACCTCTTCCTCCCTCTTCTTCATTCTCCTGTGTTCTTGTCTTTCCACACAGCCTGTGAGCCACCGAGAGTTTTAATTCTCCAGGAGAGAACTGGTACCCGAAGCTTTCACGAAGAGACAGGCATATCTGTACACACACCTGTATCACACAAACACACACTCACAGACAGGTACCCCACGGTTACCACAGGGCCACCGCAGCACAAAGCACCTAGTCTTGTCTCCCCCTCAGTCTCACACACAAAGTTGAGACTTCTGGCAGAAAGGTTGAAGCATTTCAAATGAAGAGGGCACAAGAAAATGAAATGGCAAATTATAGTTCCTACAGCACGTATGTTAGCATGGTACCTTTTATCTAGGGTGGTGGGGTTTTTTCCACACACTTTCCCAGTGAGGATTTCAAGTAAAACACGAAGGGGGAAATATCTCAAACCACAGCCTTATAAAAATTAATCTCTCAGACATATTGTGAATGGCTAAGTGGTGAGAGCCCACAGCTGCTGTGCTGAAGTGAATAAGATGCAGTATTTTATGAAGCTTCTTAGCAAAGAGGCATTAGCAGAAAACTGCTAGACTCACAGTTAAGTTTTTAATTTTCCATTTCAAATCACTTCATTAAAATAAAAAAAAGGTGGCAAAAAGGAAGCAACACAGAGACCCTAAAGCACAAAAAGAGGGAACGGTATTGAACTTCACACTGTGTATCAAGAAATGGGACCAAGAAAAAGACAGACACAGATAGATGAGGATCTAAGATGGCCCCGGATTTTCACCCTGCAATTAGATTGCGCTGAAATGGTAGGGGGATGGGATCTGATCTCATTACACTATTTATGGGCCAGGGCTCTGAAAGGGGTAGTATGTACCAGGAGATGGAGCAATAATTAAGGGACTAGTGAGAACCATACAGCTCATGGAAACCTGAATGTATGAACCCTAAGGGTTGTGGTAGGTGTTTTCTGTGGAGTAGTTTAAAATTTTTCTTTTAGTAGGTTATTCTGTTTTTCTAAAATGTACTAAGTTTTAACCACACTTGGATGTCAGAGGGGGATTAGATACTATTTTTCACATTCTTAAGGAGAAAGGTCACTGGGCGTGGTGGCTCAAGCCTGTAACACCAGCACTTTGGGAGGCCGAGGCAAGAGGATTGCCTGAGACCAAGGGTTCGAGACCAGCCTGGGCAACTTGGTGAGACTTCATCTCTAAAATAAATCAAAAGATTAGCTGGGCGTGGTGGCTTGTGCCTGTAGTTCCAGCTACTTAGAAGGCTGAGGTGGAAGGATCCCCTGAGCCCAGCAGGTCGAGGCTGCAGTGGCTGTGAGCATGCCACTGCATTCCAGCCTGGGCAACAAAGTGAGACTTCTACTCAAAAATAAAAAATAAAGAAAATGGTCAAGGGCAGAGAACTTTGGCTTCTATTGGGAGGAAAGGTGTAGACCGGATGGACCTGTCTGCTGCCCACCAACTCTGTGACTCTGGTCAAGTTCCTTCACTTCTTTAAGCTCGCCTTTTTATCAGAAAGGTGAGGATAATAAAACTCAGTTCACAGGACTTTTGTGAAGATTAAATGATATAATACGTGTGAAAAGTGCCTCAGTAAATGGAAGTTATTATTCCATATGGAGAACTATGAAAGACTATTCCTCCAAATTCCATACACCTCTTCCTCATCACACAAATATAAGCCACCTGGCTCTGCTAGTTCTTTCAAGTTCCCAAGGGTCAAGATTTTCCTGATCCACTCAACTTGAGACTTGGATTAACATGCCCCTTATGCATATGCAAGGTCTTGGCATTATGACCAAACATGTAGCCATCTCAGAGGTAAAGCTATTTCATTAGTATGGTTGAAAGGCTTAAGGATTCAGACTTGGATCCCCCAAATTCACGACTCCTGTCAAAAAAAAAATGCAGCCGGTCTCGGTGGCTCAGCCTGTAATCCTGCGCCTTTGGGAAGCTGAGGTGAGTGGATTGCCTGGGCCCGCGGGTTCGAGACCCGCCTGGGCAGAGAGACCTCATCTCTACAATAAATCAAAAAATCAGCTGGGCGTGGTAGTGCATGCCTGTAATTCCGGCTACTTGGAAGGCTGAGGCGGAAAGATCGCCGGAGCCCAGCAGGTCGAGGCTGTGGTGGCCGGGAGCGGCCACTGCACTCCAGTCTTGGCGACCCAGTGAGACTCCAGCTCAAAAAAAAAAAAGATAACTTGTACGTTCCAAAAATTGATAGTGTGCTAGAGGAAACCCAACCATGTTCAGCCAAGACTGATGCTAGCAATGTTTCGAGACAAACAGCCATGCATAGGAAGCAGCAGACTATTCATCTTGGCCTCAGAGGTTCAGGGTCATAATGTTGTGTCTAAATAAAGGGCCTGGACTGTCCATCTAATCTCACATCTGTCTTCTCCATGGAGAAAGCTAACCCTAAGCAAAATTATGGAGTTTATTCCCAACTCTACCCTCTCCATGCTGGCCATGGTCCTTCCATTTCAAAAGATTCAAGAGATTTGACAGCTAATTTTCATTAAGATATTGGAGGCCTGAGGAATTAATTATCTCTATCCAAGGTCCTATCTGCTGCCACAACTATTTACTTTTAAAATTAGAGCTATGTGGAAATAATGCCTGATCCAAAAGGAATGTCTCTTTATGATGGAATTTCAGGCATCATGGTAGTTCATTGTGGGAGATATTTATGTTCAAGGCACTCTAAATCATTGCAACTGGACGACCACATTCCCTGCATAAGCATAACACTCACCCTGTTCACAGACTACTATAAGCCCTTTGTCATGGGTCCGAAGTAATGCTATCTGAACAATAAAAGTTTAGAAGCCAGCCCCTTTTGAATCTCAATACTCCTTCAACAAACAAAGAAGTACCAGACATGAGATAGCTACACTGTTGTACATACAATGCCAATGCCACAATACGCAGTTGTGTTTCAAGTTCCTTCTTCCAATCATCTGGGTGGTAGAAATCATCACAGAAGCTTTGTGAAGCAGATATCTGGGGTAAAAGCTGTGAGGCAATCCCAAACAAAGCACAGGCACGTGCTTGCTCTCTCACTCTCACATACACATACACAGACAGACACACACAGATTCATCTGAAGTAAAATTTTTCTCTACCTAAAAAGCAAAATACAGACTTATTTTCTGTCACAAGATACAAAATATATTTGATAAAAAAATAAACTGTACATCTGTTTAGGTTTCTGTGGGCTCTGAAGTTCCTCTCAGCACTTGATCAGGGCATTAAAGCGCAGTTTCGTTTAGATCTCATGAATCTCAAGTGAGGAAAATCTCTCTCAGGGAATTTCCACTTTTATGTTCCTAAAGACCTTTAAATAAAACCCCAAATATCTGAGTGAATATTTGAATCATGGCCAAATTTTAGGATCAGGAAGAGCCCCACGCAAAATGCTTGACAGAGTTGTAAAGAGGGGAAAAAGAACCTTATCTGTCCAGCAAGGAGGTTTTGTGAGGTGGCTTCATTGCCATCTCCCAGGAGAAGTGAAAGGGGTAAGTGTGGGAGTTCAGTACTTCAAGAATAATCATGTAGAAGGAATCAGCATGAAAAGAGAAAGAGTTTTCTCTTCCACTTTGCTCACATCGAGCAGGAAACTGTGCCCAAGATGGTTGAATCTCCTAACCCATCAGAATAACAGGTTTGTGAACTTATATGCCTCAGGGTTCCTTCCTGAAGGAAGGCATACAAGCAGGAAGGAGAAAGAGGAATTTTATTTCCTTGAGAGGGCTGGCACCAAATCATTTACTCATATTTGTTTCTCTACAAAGAGTTCCTGGTGTTGGTGACTTAAGAGCTACTAAAGGAGACAAAATAAAACCCCTCATCAGCTTTGGTCACAGATTACTGTTGCTTTGGACAAGCAGCAGTAATTTGGATATTTCTCCTTAATCTTACACCCCCTTTTCACAGCCTGTGGCAACAAGTAGATGATTCGAGCAACCAGTTGAGGGCCTCTATTTAGAAATAGTTTCTTGGGTGTGAGTTTTCATGCCCAGGGGATGGTATAAGTGTCACAGATTCTCTCTGCTGGCAGAGGCGGATGGAAACGTACTTTAAAGCTCAGCATCAAAGCCCTCACTTTAGAAGCTGAAAGCCTTCATTCCCTTGCCAACTGTGCTTTTTTCCCCCCATAATTAATTAATGCTGTATTAATTGTGCATGTGCTATGGAGCCAGCTGAAGGAGGATAATGTGGCCTATCCATGCAGATCAACTGGTTCTGTATACCCCAAAACCCAGTGGACCCCATCTAGAGAGGGAGAAAATGCAGATTGGAATTTTTACAGGTTATAGGAAAGGCAAACATGCCTCGAGCTGTGGAGGTGATTCCCACAAATCAGTAGTTGGGGTCATACAGACAGTCACCAGAAGCCACATCTGTGCATAACTGTACTGGCCAAAAGATCGAACTCAAAGACGATTCTCAAGCCCAGGCCAGAAGAGGGCCACAAGGATAGGAGAACAGGCCTGCAATTTGACTGTAAGGTCCTGGGAACAAGTATCAGGCCAGAGTGGCGGGAACAATCTTCAGAAGTCCTGCAAGGCCTAGGAGCTGGCATCAGTTCCCATCCCATGAAAGCATGAACCCATCTCAATCAGACACATAGGGAAATGTCCAACAGTAGGGTGTTAGATTTCCATATTTCCTTGCAGGAGGGACCCTCACAAAATCACAGCTAAAGTGGAAGACAATTTCCTGCATCACTGAAATACCACTACCTGCACTAAAATTTGATGTTGAGCCCTGGAAATGAAGTGAATGAGCATAACACCTGGCATTTATAGATAATGCTCCCCTGCTGATATCCTCTGTACTTCTCTTCTGGAATTAGAGAACAATAAAATATCTGAGTTGGGAAGAACCTCGGAAATCATACACTCAGGCTACTTCACTTTACAGGTGAGGAGAGTAAGCCAGAGTACTGTGAGATGGAATGGATTACGAATTGTTAGGAGGTGACCCAAATAGTAAACACATTGGGTCAAAGCCCAGAGAACTGACGCCCAGGAGAGCATGCTTCCTATTCTTTTACCTTGTTGTATGGTGTCTTAGCACATACGCCATGTGGGTAAACTAAGGCACCAAAACATCAGACCATTTTTGTGAAGCATGCTGGCTTAACACAAATTATTAGGGTGTTCAGTGTTTTAATTTGTAAACTCAATGCAATCTCTTTTCAAATACAACATCTTTCTTACTGTTTAATAATAATCTGTAAGGTAGATCATCTTTTTTACAAAGATGGAAAATCATGAACAATGGGAATCTCTTTTTACTTCTTTTTTCCCTAACACTCCAGAATTTATGTAGATACCTGAAAATATCTGGCAGATAACAGTGTGCATACAGGATTGCATATGGAAATATATCTTCTTTCAAGTTCAAAAGATAACTTGGTTTCTATTTCTGGTTTTATCCCCTTGGGCCTTGTCAGTAACTTATATACATTTTACTTAACATTAAAAAAAAAAAAATCAACCTGCTAGCTTAGCTTCTCCCCTTCTAACCAATAGCTAGAAGGAAACAACTTTATTATTCATAATGCTTTTAGTCTAATAGGGTGAGGTGAAGAAAAAAAAGCCTGGGCTTTGGAATTAGATGTGTATTCAAATCGTGGCTCCTCCACATTCTCTCTGTGTGAAGTCGGGCAAGCAATTTACTACTTCTGAGCCTCAGATAAAATATCTACTTTGCAGTATCTGTGATTACCCAGAATTTTACACACACACACACACACACACACACACACACACACACAGATCAAATGCGAGTATGCATTCCTGGCACACATAAAGTGCTCAGTAAATGGTTGTGACTATTATCACATATTCCACAAGCATCATTGCCACAGATTCTCTGGAGCGTCTTTATGATTTTAAACATAGTTGGCCCCAGAATGGCTCCTAAGAAGAAGCACAGCTCCTGTAAGCTGGCAGGTAGGTACAACGACCAAAAAATAAAAAACACATACATGAAAATCCATTTGCAAAGGTAAACCAGCTCTGGAAAACAAATGGGTATTAAATCTTAACACTGATACTTCTGAAGTAGAGCTATGTCAAGTGCCTGATACCCCTGTAATTTTTCTTAAGACAGTGCTACTCAACACGCTTTAACACTTGTTCTAGGTATCTTTAAAAAAGATGATTATTACATCTCTCTTCACCCCCCTCAGTGAACCACTTTAGTTAATATCTCTACCCCAAGAGTAGAGAGTTCAGCCTCAGCTGAACTGGTGAAGTAAAATAGTTCTCTGCACAGCCTTGCATGGGTAGGCTTTTCCTTCCAGGCATCCAATCTGCATTCACTACACATCCACAGCTCTCTGTCTATGATCTGTATCTACAATCTGCATTTCTGTTACTGGATTCTTAGTGCCCCCATTGAGGGCTACTAGCATCCATGACCCACAGGAAGCAGAAATAGAGACCAATTTTGAAAGAATGGAGTTTAGTCCACCCACCCAAGATGAATGCAGTAAATATTAGGGCCGGGTGACTAATTATACTTGGGAATTTACAGATGGCACATGGCCAGAGCCAGTTCAAATCTCTCAAATCCTGTTCTATCCTTGCTTCAGAAGAGACTAGAAAAAAGAATTCTCAAAACACTCAGACATGGTACAGGGAACTGAGAATCAGAATCCACCTATGGTGACAGTGAAATCAGTAACATCTGAAGTTCCCTGCTAAGTTTACCACTGGAGAAGCTTTAGAATGAAACTGTCAAAGTCATCCTATTAGAAACTCCAAGAGTCTGAGCTGCTGGTAAGGCATAACTCAGGCATGAAACAAAATGGGAGAAAGTATCAGCTATTTGAGAATGGAAACTTTACCAGTACTTTGTGATCATGAAGAGGAGATAGGAAGTCACTTTAAAAAGCATCATTCAAGGCAGCATCATACTGAATCATTACACCTGCCAGCAAGTACACGAATTATGTAGATGGATGTAGGGTTGACCATTAAGCTTATGGTCACAGAGGCTTCAGGACCCTGTCATGACAAGAGAAAAGACCACAGAGGTACTGGTACCAGTTGGGAAAATCCAAGAGAAGACAGTAGAAAAAGAAGAAATGGAAACAAGGGTTCTTATTTCCTGTTGTTGTTCAAGTCTTATAAAATTGACCGGTTCTTATCATCTTTTATTTTTTGAGGTCTCTTTGTCTCTTGTTCTGCCATGATCTTTCAATGTTGCATTTAGAACAGAGCTGGGCATCTCTGGGCACATATCAATAACCCACAGCACCAGCTAGGGACAACTGATTATCAATAGCTTCCAAACATCTAATTCAGAACTCCAAGGAAATTGCGAGCTCGTGACACTAAAGAGGCAGCTGTGCCACCTTTATCTCCCCTCACCATCCCCCACAGCAGGACTGGGCCACTTTGTCAGAGCCAATACTGGAGGAACTGCCTTAAATGTACACAGAGCTCACTGCATGAAATATGAAGTGAAAGAAAAGGTCAGTAAACCTCTGGTTATATATTTTTTCTTTAAAAAAAAAAAGACACCTATAAATAGCTGCATTTATTGAAGCTGCTTCCTTATCAGGAAGCATGGAGCTAGGAATTAACGTCTGCCTGCATCGGAAATTCTTTCAGACAGCAAACCCAAAAAGGAAATTTCCCTTCCAAAGCATCCTGGCTGTTCTGCTATGGGCTGTTTTTGCTCTTCAAGCTGTTTGAAGCAGCTAACCAGGGGCCTCGTATAGCCACATGTGCTGTGGGGAAAGCAGAAAGCATTTGAATATAAAAAGTGAAGGCACCCAAAAGAAGGCTTAAGGGGGAACAAAATAGAAAAAAAAAAGTAGCTGGCCAACTTTGTTAGAAGTCATTAAAGCATTGTCAAGATACTGACTAAGAATCAAATCTCTTCCCTTGTCCTTGCCTCAACTCTGCTGGTGATATCACTGCACGTCACGGGCAGCTGTGAGGAGAGGCCATTTTTGGAACACTGATGTGATGGCAAAGGACAGGGGAGGATCTGACAGGTCTTAGAAAAAGAGGTGAGAGGCCAAGGAGGGAGACTTACAGATTTGGGCAAGACTGCAAAGAAAGTTCCAGACTGAGAAAGAGATGTGCCCTGGGGTGTAGTGCCCTAGAGCAAAACTGAGCTCCTAGGAATCACAGGGAATCCTGTGAAAGGAAAGCTTATTTCCACTGTGGCTAAAGGAAATCTGTATCAATACTATGCAGACGAACTCTAGGTCCTTTCTCTAAGGAGACAGACAAACAAGGACAGGCATATTCCCTTGGCCTTGCAGATGGGGAAGCCACCTCCTTAACAGGCTATTCACCAGGACCAGAAACTAAAAGGGAGTTACCTGGCCACTGCAGCCAGGTACTGTGCCAGCTGTTATGCATCAATGAGCGCTGGTACTTCTAAGAAGCCCTCATCAATAGGTGTCATTAGAAACTTGAGTCTTAGGTTAAATCATCTCTCTCATAGAAAGATCCAGCCCTGAAATTCAAGCCCATTCAAGTCTATCTGGACATAAGTCCTTTCTAATACCATGCTTTCTTATTTGGAAATTTCAAAAAGCAGCAAGACCCTGCTTCTAGAAGGGCACCCCTAGTAAAATGCCGAGGAATTGGGTACTAGGTGAGCCCACTCTCAAGGCTGGCCCAGTGAAACCTAATGCCCTGGTATTAAGGTTGCAGAAATTCAATTTCAGAGAGTAAAGAGGGAGAAGTAGCATAAACTGGTGAACAAATTGGTAAATAAACTCCCCATAGTGGCAGGCTGTCATCTGATGTCTCTCTCTCCGGACTATTGAGAGGAAGAAGCGGGCCTGTCAGAGGGTCAGTACAAAGTCATGGTTAAGTGACATCACCAGAACCATCTCTGCCTAGCTCCTGCACCATACTCCAATGGTCAGCAGCACTTCTATTTTGAAGTCCATGAGACTCTGCCATTATGTGTTCTCCTAAGAAAGCTGAAGGGTGACTTCAGAAGAAGCTACATTAGACCCTTCACGTGCTATGTGAACCTGGACAATTCAGTTGACCCATCAGAGCCACCATCACCTCATCAATCAAAAAGAATTAACACTACTTCAAGGACTGTTGGATGACTAAATGAGACAATATGTATGAACGCTTTGTGTTACTGATAGACATAAAATACTAATGATGGTCATATTCAGCTCCCATTTTTGCTGCTTTCTTTGGGAATAAAAATAAGGTCAAAGTATATAAAATTGTTGCTCTAGCCAATCATAAAAGAGAAGCACTGCACCCTTCCTCGCTATGCTGGTTCTAATATAGCTTGGCTTGTCACGTGGCTGCCTTAAACTTGGTTACTCTGCTGAGAAGGCAAAACAGCCGAGTGGGTGAGCAGCGAGGTAACGTTTCCAAAGGAAGGCATTAAATTAAATTATTAAATACACACAACCAGGAGTAGTAATGTAAGAATTTTGAAAGATTCACAAGGAAGGAAATTGAGCCAAGGGACTATTTCTGGTGTTCTAACTCAGAAAACTCCAAGAGGCTATTATGACTATTTATTAACATGCAACATCATACACCATAACCCTATTAAATATTATGAATGAGTTCTAGGTTCCGATTTCGGAATATCATTCACAGGGATTTTAGAAGGCCAAATGGACACTGCAGAATGCAATGTCTTTGGGCAAATGACACAATGTCAACTAAACGTGAGATGATAATGTTTAAAATAGATCTCATTATTGAAATTCCACCCCCATAAATCTGAAATATGCTTATACTGTTATCGTATGGCTTGGTCTGAGTATCAGTGTTTGAGGCCTAGTGTCTCACAGAGCAAGCCTTTACTAATCGGCACGCTGGCACCAACTCATAAGGCACCTTTAACTGTTCCCTTCAGCACCCACTTTCACACGTGTTTAGAGAAACATGGTCTTCGGACAAACGAATTAGAAAATGTCCTTCCCTCACACTGTGAGGCCCCTAGTGAGAATAGGGCAAAGGCATCCTTTGTTTCTGGCAACAGCCCCTCTCAGCTTAGAGAGTCAAGAGTGATCTAGCCTGGGTATCCTTGGGGGGTCCTTGGTCCTTCAAGTATTTTTGAGTTATGATGAAAGGCTTATGTTCTCTTTAAAGACCGGAACTTTCCTTTTCACCTGCCTTATGTAATTGTTGTACTGCAGCACTTCCACCCTCAAGCTTAAAAAAATGTCAGTACCCTTTATGGAAGAAGACAAAAAAGATGCCCTTTCCATACTGTTAACAAACAGACTCTTTGTTTGCTCTCCTGGTGAGCAAGGGAGTTCTGCTGTCGGATCGTTGAAGGGCACCGTCCTGCAGATCTGGGCAGTGAGTGAGACCAAGATGACATGGTACAGCCCTCCTTCCCTGGGCTCTCCTCCTGTCCTGGGCCCAGACTGCTTTGCTGGTCCCTTTTAAAGTCGCCCCTAATCACCACTTCACACTTTACTCCTCTTATCACTTTGCTTTTATCATAGGCAAATAGAAGAGGCATTACTGTCTCCTTCTCAATTACTTGCTAATTTGTCACGCTGTGTCTTCAGTTTGAGTCTAGCTCTGCAACTGTAGAACAAAATGGTTTCTTAAACTCTCTGTATGAGAATCTTAAATCTTATGACCCCGCCCCTCCCCAAACCCATCCACATGGATATATTTTGATTTAAAAATGAGAAAAGGAAAAGAACAAGTTAAGTGAGAGGGTTTATCTGGAGATCAATGGTAAAGAGTGAAAAGAAGTTACTCTGAGGCATAGTAGGCTGGTGAGTATCTCTTTAAAACAAGCAGCTAAAAATGCCTTCAACCTAGCAATACCATAAATGTCCTGCTGCTGTCTTGGCTTTCAGATTCTTCCCCGTACTTTCCATGAGCATTCCACTGGGAACTGTCTGGAATTCCAGATTAAAACAGCAATAGCCCAATTCCCTTGTTAGAATATTTATTTTCTTTTAGGTTTGGAAACTCAGCTGAGATGCATCTTCAAGTGTGTGGCACAGCCTCAACCACTGTGGGGGCTATCCGCTTGTCTCAAACAGCATGACAAGCGGCCGGGTCCTGGAATAGGAGAGGGAGGAGGGAAGCTAGTCCTCATTTGGAAAGCCCCAGCTGAGGGCAAACAGCAAGAGCCTGGGAACCTCCACTTCCAAAGGATTCAATCCAGATGTGGGAGCCAGTGGTATCACAACAGGTCTCATGCAGATGACCAAGCAGAGGTATCTACAGTTAGACTGCCAGAGAGCAGGCATTTGGGCAAAATCATTACCCTGATCAGAATCCATTATCTAACTACTGATTACATTAATGTGTTACAGTTCTGTATTTGATAGTTATCTGTGTAGGGATCTATCAGTTCATCCAATCATCCATCCATCCAACCAGCAATCCAGCCAGCAATCCAGCCACTCATCCAAGGGTGATATTCAAACTACAACAGAACAGACAGAACAACAATTAGAATAGATTCCAGCCATAAACCAAAGCTATGGCCATATCAGTGAATACGCTAAGTGTCAACTCTGAATTCATCCAACTACCCACCCCCAAAATATTTGTGAAACACATACTTATATGGTGGCATAATGGATAAAAGCCTAAGCTCTGAAGTCAGATAGAACTGAGTTTGAACCTTGATTCTATCTCTGACTAGTTCTGTGACTCCGGGGGATAAAAGGGCTTAAATTCTCTAAGCCCTAAAGTGTGGCACTGAGATAAAAAGAAAACCTACCTTACGGGTACTGTCATGGGAATGAAATAAAATAATTCTTATCAAGGACTTCACATAGTGCTTGGTACAAGATAATCTCATAATAAATATTAGCTATTATGACTGTGTGCCAGGCACACAGTAGCAGCTAGTAAAACGCTGGTAAGCTAAATCAATGAGACTCAATGAGGAAACTGTCTACTCAAGAAAACAATACGAGTATCAGTAGGAGAAACAGTTCCAAGAAAGAAGAGTGATGGCTAAGATGAGAATCATAATATTCTAAGGTTAGGAGAACTATTAAATATTCTTTTGTCCAAACACAGTATTGTATGGTGGGACAACTGAGTTAAATGACCTATATACAGTCAAACAGCAGAACTAGCTAGGAACTAAGGTCTCCTGACCTTCAGTTCACTGGGTATGTTTGCTTGCTTATGGAAAGACAATTTCACAGCAAAAGAGCTTACATGTGTCAAGGCATCCAGAAGCAAACCAGAAGCGAGAGCCTTCTTGGAGGATGGTACAAAGTATGGGAGTAAAAAGTTATGAAAAAAACTTCAGTCTGTTTTGTACAAGTGTCCATATGTTTTTTTCATCTGTAGTAGAATTTAAGTTCCACAGGTAAAGGGAGTTTTGTCTGCTTTGTTCATTTCTGTACTCATGGAACCTAGAGGAGTGCCAGGCACAATGGAGGCAATCAATAACTATTTGTGGGATGAATACATGAATGAGATTAGGTAGTAGAAGTGCTTTGCCTGCGAGGCAGGAGTATGTTCATCCCAAGGTGAATATTCTGAAGCACACATATTGACCACAGAATGACTTTGGGAGGGAAAATTTGCTATTAGTTGCTGTTTCCTTTCCAGTTTTGTCTGCTCCCATGGTGCCATGACATTCCAGTTTCCTAAGGACTGCAGTGACCCCACCTATGATCTGGTACCTCTGCAGTCCCAACATCTTCCATAAAAGTTCAGTGTGGAGGGAAAGTTGGTAGAGTAGGGCTGTGTCTTTTACCTCCCTGACAAGTGAAGCAGGCATGTCTTGACCGCAGTAGGCAGCAACTTTGAAAATAGTGACAGACTCAGAAAGCTGGAGGAAGGGAGGATTCTCATGCACCAACTCCTTGCAAAAATCTTAGCAACTATCCTCAGTGTAGAGCAGAAGGTATAAGCCACCAGTGTTCCCAGCACCACAGTCATCTGATTCCCTGAATTATCACAGAGAAAAAAACAAAAGAGCCTGCATCCTCTGTCCCTACTGTTCTCTACTTTCAGCAAGCAACCTTTTGAGAAGGGGTAGAACAAGAGGAGAATAGCCTGGGGAGTGTTACCATGCCAGAGAGAGATAGCGAACATGACTATGCCACCACTTAGGTCATTGGAAATGACCAACTAGGGCAGGGCTAAGCTAACAGCAAGTGTCCTCCATAACCTGGACTTGTGCACTCAGGATATTCAAGCCAGAGAATCCGGCAGACTTTTGGATGCTATAATCATGTGATGCTCCACTCACATTTTATCACCCAACCTGAGTGGCAGTACAGGAAAGACAGTCAAAAAGGAAATGACAGGTGTCAATGGCTTTGGGGACCAGTATCAGCAGCACAGGTGTGTGGGCCCCAATGTTCCACCAAGATGTAGTTGAGAGTTCAGGCAAGGGCCAGGGACGATTTAGGAGAAAAAGGTAGAAACCCTACAAACTACAGCTGCTGAGGCCAAGCAAGCATAAGAGAAGGAAGCAGAAAGAAACAGAGGGCATAAGAAAGGACCTAAGTAGGCAAATCAAATGAAGGCAAGAAAAGTAGTCAGCACAGGAGAGCGTGGAGTGGGAAGCTCCGTAAAGGAGGAAGAGCACACAAATTGCAAACAAAACCCAAGTTAGTCCGACTCAGAAATGGAGCAAAACTTAGGATCAAAGAAAATATTAAAGTTGAGTAAGTGTGAATTTGGGAACACAGATAAACTTCACACACACACAAAAAAACGATCTTGCCTACTAGGAGATTTAGTTGACTCTGCCATACACTGCATAGTTCCAGATTTGTTTTTGACATGTCATAGAGATGAAATGAATACACGGAGAAACAAGGGACAGGAATCCCCAAACTTTTCAAAGCCATTTTGGAGTGCGGGTGAAAGATTCCAAAGCACCATGGCGGAGTCATGTGAAAAGGATCAGAGCTCACCCCACTACTGCCAGGAGCACAATGCCCGTCTCCCCCACCCGTGCTGTCAAGCAACTGTCCCTCTGAGTCACTCACGCAGGTGCGCAGGCAGGCGGATTGAGTCTTCCTCCATTCTGAGCGCTCGAGGCACTGGAACATGAAGTGGAGTCGAGGAAGCGTAACTCGGCACTGGGCTCTCTGGAGGTGTATATGAAATTCGTTCCTGCTGTTAAAAATAAGGGCGGGAAGAGGGGAGGGGGAGAGAGACAATGAAAGCTTGAAATGAGGTGCGAAATCATCCAGGGGGTGGGGAGCAAAAGGGAGGTGGGGTATTTGGAGCACCAGAGTCTCAAACAATCCAATAGGGACTTTGTGCCCAGATGTCTTTCAGGTGCCTAGCATTTGGCCTGTATAACAAAACTCTGGAAAGATTGGAAATAGGCTTTTCCTTTGGACTCAGGTCAATAAGTGTACACCCTCTGGCTTGTTCCAGTAAAGAGGAGGGACAAAATGGAATGAAAAAAATATGTCCAAGAGAGTAACTTAATGGCAACTCTTTCAAAAATTACTCGCCCAAGTCACATAATTAATGCCATCCATGTATTAAAGTCACTTCTCCACTTCTCTAGCAATAACCCCAGCTTCTAATCAAAGTTATGGTTCTAGACTCAGATCCAAAGAGAATGAGCTCAATAAGCAAACTGACAAAGTGACAGCTTCAAAGACAAGTTCTAGATTTAATCAGTAAAGTAAGTCCATGAGCAAGTTTTTTCTATAGTCTACCTATCTCACTATACAGCTACCACAACCCAAAATATCCAATGTCCAGTTTTTTTCCTTCATAGTGGGGAATTATCCACAACATTAATGGTTTATCTCCTTGTTCCTTTGTTCTCCATCTCAGGGTCAGTATTTCAGAGTTTGTTCAAAGAATTATCTGAATTTAAGGGAAGTACCATTTGACTGAAGACACTTATCAACTGACAAATGGTGGGGAGGTCTACAGCGGATCTTCCGTTTGATCAAACAAGCAGTGTCTGCTAGATCAATTAAAAACAAACTGGATGGAGGGGGAAGAATTACTGCAAATAATGGCAAGAAACCAACTATTGGGTTCAGCAGAATAACAGTGCAATTTGCATCTTAGATCAACATACCAACTGGGTGGACCTGTAGTCCACATATAAGCATAACTGCCTCTAGTTTCTGTGGTTTAACTGAGCAAGGTAAAGTGGGACACACAGGGGACAAAAAATAAGGCGGGGGAGAAAGACCAGGAAGATGCCACTATGAAAATAAAAATCAGGAGCAATGAGGAAAGGCGGTATTTTGGAAAGATAGTTCTTCAACGTTTTACATTTCATCAAACATACAAAGGGATGCAGGGGAGTCCCCGGTCCTATAACCAAATTAAAGCTTCTCTTCTGCTCATAGCCTGGAAAGTTTGGTGGTTGTGGTAGGAAGTTTCCATTTTAAATGAATGTATACATATTGTTGTAATTTCCGAATGGAACTGCTATACCTTCCCTAAGGCATCCACCAGCAGCAACTAGGGTGGTTGGAATACTTCTGTTTAAACATGCATCCTAAAGTTTCCTGGCAAATGTCTTAATTAAGGGCAGGCACATACAGCCTCAATTTCGTTTCTGTGTCAATCAAGATGTCTTGTGAAAGGTCATCCAGAGGCAAAGCCTTCAACTTTACTTTTCTTGACCTTTGCCAAGCATCACATGTATTTTAAGAAACTCTAACTTAACTTTTTGGTGTTTGGTTTGGGGTTGTTTGGAATGAAAAGAGGCAAAAACATAAAGACCCATATAGGAAATTCATATAAAATAGGTTTGGTTTTTTTTTCTTTAAGGGGAGATGGGCTTTTTTAAGCACTTCAAACATAGTCTATTTTTCTAGTTTAACAAATTTCCCATACTCTTCAGCTCTCACATGACCCCCTCAACCAATGCCATTAATATGTCTAAATATCTACTGTTAACTCTATTCTCAGAAACAGCTTTCTCTTTTGTGAGGGTTTTTACAGAAGTGAAACTGCTAGTGAAGAAAACATCATGCGGCCAAAGGGTCTTCAAATGGCATGGCATGAGTACAAGAAAAAAAGATGATGGCATTCTGGGACATGCTCATTTTCTCCTGAAGCAAGGAGAGATTCACAAGACTCTCTAGTTAGTCTCTCAGAGTGAGAGGCCACTTCACCACCGCGCTCCCCCCCCAGCTCCTGCAAGAGTAAGTGGGGAGAAACCCAGCTCTCTAAGCTGATTTTACTTCATTTCTTGGGAAATCCATCCCCGCCTGCTGACAAAGGAGTCAAGCTAGGTATCAGCTCTAAAGTGTAAATATTCTGATTTGCTAAGTCATCATTGCACAGTACCTCCATTTCACTGTACTTTCTTTGAAAAATCCCCTCCATGTGTTTTCACTTCTACGTAATTCCCTGACCTTACAGCTACACTGAGATGCCACACTTCCATGCCTGCTCTGCGATTTTATGCTATATTCCCCCACAACCTCCATCCAACCAATTTTAGTTGGAGGCAACCATGCCATTTCATGAAGAAGCCTATAAAAGGAGGGTCAGAGACTGAGAGACTGTGGCTCACTGTTCTCTCATTCCGTATGATGGTTTCCCTCAGTTAGAAGACAGTATTCAATACCACAAGTTTAGGTCAAGAAGCTCTTTTCCAAAGGTTCAATGAAGAGACCTGTCAGTAACAAAAGAGAGGTTACCTTGACCAAGAGGAGCAAAAGCAGAATGTGCTTCTAGAGCTTTGAGAAATTTTCTAGCAGCCATGGCATCTAAGGTAACTCTGGGTTGAGCAGTCAGCAGAACACTCAGGGGACCCCAGAGAGGACACTGTCCAGTCTGTGGGCTCCTCTCCCAGAAGAGCAAAACACACAGCTGGGAATCTCCCATACAGACTTAACTCCTTTTGTCTTTCTATAAATCTCCAGGGTGACCTCATGCAGTCCTCATTTTTTATTCCACTGCTATTACCACAAACTTAACATCCACAGTGGCACAACAGACGACTATCAGCAATTAGAAAAAATGAAATAAATACCACTATCTCAAACGGAGACACTTAAAAAGACTAACATCCAATTTCCCAAATAAAGGGAACCTCTTGACTCTCATAACTGATTCTCTGGTCCAATCCCAAAAGGGAGGGGTGGTGGGTAAGAGTCCCAGCTTACAGCTCATTCACCTCCAAAGCAAATTGTCAGACAGATGAAAACCAGAGGTGCTTTATTTTAACATTACAGGGATGGGGTGGATAACGATTCTCCCAAGAGGATTATAACCACTGCTCTAATTAAATTAAAATGCTACAGACAGTGATATTAATGCATTCAAGTGTTGTAGGGGGATAAACTGCTGGTGGAGGTCAATGATGTGACTAAAAACGCCGTGATGTGGTTACATTATTGTTCAGATGCTGTAAAAAAAAAAAAAAGACAAAAAACACTGCTTTCAAATTTGCAGATACAACCTATCAAACCAACAAGCTGAACAAAAGGGAGGCACTGCAATTTTCTGAGGCCAGTAGTGACACCTAACAGAAGGTGAGCCGCACACAGCTCTGGGAAGAAAATAAGGTTGAAAGCAGTTGCAGGCAAGGGCTGAAATGTAAATTTTACTAACCACTATAGAAAGCTCTTTTTTTAAAAAAATAGGGTATGGAGTATGGGGGAGGGTTGTCTCCTGAAAGCACAGCTGAAACCAAAATGACTTATGTTCCCTATCCTGATTCCTCCCCTAGCCATGAAGGGCCGATGAAGGGTACCCATCTAATTCTGCTCATTTTTAAATTGGATGATTAGGAATCTGTGACTTCCATGTAAAACAGGCTTATACATTTTGTGCTCGGTAGAATGGCATTTCTCCCACTCCCCCAATAATCTCCACAACCCTCGTCTGGGCATATTATAGAAGAGTTAAAAAATGAGTATTATTATTACAAAAAAAGTCTTTCGTCTTCAAAATTATTCAATATAAAGCTTCTACAAGTCACAGGGCTCCCCTGTGCATTTATACATTTATTTTCACTCCATTAACTCTTTGAAAAGGCTGAGGGATTGGAAAACTTGGGCCTACTGCTAACTAAATATTAACGTTCTAGAAATGAAGATAAAACAGTTCCAGAATTAAGAAAAACAGAAATAAAGTTGGTCGTACTTGCAAAAAGATGGTTTACAGGTATTTTCAAAGATTCCTCAATTACAGAACTGAGAGGTCCTTGATTTAGGATTTTTTTTTTTTAAGTTGAGAAAGTTGGATTAATTGAGAGAAAAGAAAAGCTCCCACAGTGGGAGGGGACCCAAGGGGGTTGCCCGATTTAGGAACTTGTTAAAGAAATTGTCCCTATTCCCATTATAAATGCCAGGACTGCCCCCACTAGGCTTCTGCCCTGTGTCAAAAGTTCTGAGCAGGAAGAGTGTCACAGACACAACATAGTGGCTATTTCCCGGGAGCCATGGTAAAAACGCCAAAGGCACCCTTTCATCCTGTTGTACCTTAGTGCCCCATCACTGCGATGGAACCTACAACCCAGATGAGATGAAAAATGGTAGACACCAGGCACAGAATGGTCATGCCAGCAACAGTCAATATTTTGAGGGAAAGGTCTCTTTTCTACCCTGCAGGGTTTTTGTAGAAAAGTTGTCTGGGAAAGCTGATGCTTGTACTATAGTCAACTTCTATAGATTAAACAGAAAAAAAAAAAATCTCTCCTATGGGAAGCTATTTATTGAGATTTAATAAATTGAAGTCTGAATATACAATTACTCAAGTACACTCTTCTGCAAAAATGATTCAAGATGGTGGTGCCAGCTTTCATTAAGTAATCTTTTATTAACAAGATGTAGCTACATATTACCAACAAAAATGATTAAGCTGAAATTGGGCTGCATAGTTTTCTAGATTTCCGACATCATGGATGCAAACAGCCATACACAAGAAGCTAAGTACCACACTCTTGAAAGTTCAATTCTTTCACTTGAGAAAAAACACATTAACTATTTTGTCTACCCCCAAATTCAGTCAGATAAGCTTAAAGAACTTGGGGAAAGATGCAAATGCCAGTCTTCTTTTCTAGATATTCACAGTCGTAGACAACATTTTCGGAACCTTTCCAAGAAGTAGCAGCATACTCTAGAAGCTGGGGTACGAAAGAACACCACAGATCTTCAAATACAAATTTTGAAGTAGCAAATGAGATCCATCGAATCACAGAAGTGAAGTTGTGATGATCTCTTTTCATCACAGAGAGCATCCAGAAGATTAGTCTAAACCATGGGCCCAATCTGGCTTTCCTGTTGGTATACAATGTCTCCACCAGCGAGAAACATCACTCTGGATGCTGAGTCATTAGATTTTTACAATCCAAATAGTTTTCGACTTTTAACGCGCTTGCAGGAAAAAAATAACGGGAGCACCCTGTGAAAATTAGGACGTCTGGGAACTCTATTCCTGGTGTCTGAAACTTCCTGCTTCCTCCCTATGTTACTCGGATGGTCCAGTCAGCCCCCGAAGGGAAGGTGCACTGGACACACACTCAGCACTCATGTGCAATCTTCCTAAGAGCCTGCCTTCACCAGTCCAAAGGAGTGTCCTTTCTCTAGAAGTAATGTAGGCTAGTTCAGGATTTGAGGTACGTGGATTCTTGTTTAGAACTGAAATAGTTTCTTTCTCGCCTACATTCTAAAATCAGAAGGCAGTGTATTGCCTCTGTCAAACAGATACAATTAAGTCATAGCATCTTAAGTCCTCTTTTTACCCAGAACTGTGTTATCCATGCATAATGAGGTTTAAAAAAAAATTAGCAGTAGGTCCTGCAATCAAGCATTGCTGTAAAAGGTCACTGAGATTTTTTTCCCTCTATGATTAAGAAATATTTCACCATGGCAGGTCTTTCTGCCATGAATATTCTTTCTTTTTCTCATTAATAAATTCTGAAAACTTAAAAAAAAAAAGGAAATATTTCGGCATTCATCAAGTGTCAATTATGAGGCCAAGCCTGTGCTAGGCACTACAAATTTATACAACCATAAGTCCTAGAATGTCCAGGATAGCCCCAATATAAAATTTCTGTGTCCCTTTATCCATAAATACATATGGGTACTCATATATAAATACTCATACCTCTCACAACACATGTCCTAATTAGAGTTGGAAAACACAGTCACTGCAGCAATCAGGAAAGAGAGCTCGCATGAAGGGAGCACGTGGCATGTGCTTCCCATGAAGTCTTTACTTTATTTCAGCCTCACAATACCTCTGCAAGAAAGGCATCATGATCTCCATTCTATAATGAGGAAACTGTTTTGAAGATTAGAAAGGCTAAGCCACCCATACAAGTCACCAGCTCAGGAGTTGGTATCTATTGCTGGTATCTGGGTGCAGGCTGGTCTAACTCCACTTTTCTGAACTGCTTTCTAATAAAGAGGAGAAATAAGAAACTGCATTTAGGTAACATCAGCCAGTCAACAATGACTTCACAACTTCTGGGGAATTCCAAGCGATAAGTTCAAGCTTGTAAGAATTGTAACAGCCTCACAATATTTCATTGTTTTGCATCCTCAATCCTCACAGAATTCCAGTGAAGTTCCTAAGGGTGATTCAAGAGAGCTGCCCAAGTCTGGGCACCTACTTCCTTATTTCTTAAGCCTGGAGCTTATCCTATGCGGAGCACAGATTAAGGAAGAAAATGCATTCGGCTGAAGGAAGGGGACTCTGTGTGATGTACGTGAAAGGCACTCTTGCCTGACCTTCGAGCAGGAGTAGCCATTTAAATCCATCCAGCGATCTGTATGAACCCCGAGACACAATCAGTAGGGCCACCGGGGCATTTACAGGTTGCTTGTGCATAGGATAACCTGACGTTGTCTGGAAATCTCACTTTGGGTGTTTTTGAGTAAAAATATATTTCTTCTAATCCTTAACATTTTCTTTAACAACAACAACAACAAACATTTCTTTTACTCAACTTCTTTCCCCTTATCCAAGAGCAGCAAATCTAAATGTGCAGGTAAGATACACAGGAGCGGTGAAGAGGAAAGGACTCTGTCAACATTTATCTGGTGTCTATGGTGGGCAGCTCTCTATACCAAGAAGGAGCCAAATCCACCTCCAGAAATCACAATGGCCACAGTCCAAGCAAGGCCTCTCCCACAGCACATTCCCAAAGGAGGAACGATGAAGGTACTGAGGAGATATGCGGCCTGTGGAGGAAAATGGATCCTTGCAGATGTCTTCAAATATCAGAAAAATTAGTGCAAGAAAAGAGTTAAGGTTTTGCTGGTATTACCAGAGGTCAGAGCCAGGAATACGTGCCTGTGCACCAGAAGAAAGGCCTCTCTAGCAGCTGAAATCTCCGCCTATGTGGCTGATTTACTGTTCACCCTAGAGCTGACTTAAGCTGAGGCTGGAAGATTACTCTAAAAGGGTCTCCTGCGCCGGGAAGGTGCTCAAGAGGAGAACTGGAAGTTTCCTTATGACTCTAAGATGCTGCTTCTAGGCAGGCGTAGAATAAGTCAAAGCTTACTCATCACAGTGTGGGTGGAATGGCTCCAAATAAAATATGAATGCCACAATTCCCTCCTCTATCAGTTAGTCCCCCAAGTCCCCTTACAGGATGCTAGGGGTCTACTGAAAAGACACTAGTTTCTAGAACTAAAAGAAATCCCTTTAAAGACAAGCACCAAAGAGGGGGGAAAAACTTGAATAGATTTCTTTATTGTTCCAATTTTAAAACATTTTAATTAAGATCTTTTCCACTTCTGAGATGTCATGAAATTCATTTTTTTCCTGAATTTCTTAGATATTTCTGACACGAATAGTACACAGAAACTAAAGTTGTGTTTCCTTCTAATGCCAGGTTGTGGTTTCCAGGGAGGCCTATGCAGTTGGCCCAGCTTTAAGGATGCACGGATGGTTAGCTCATTTGGCTGGAACCCAGCACTGATGCACACGCAGGCAAGGTTACAAGCTTCAGAACTGGATGGGAAAATGAAATCCATGCCATTCCAAGGCCCCAGACTACACCTCGAATTCCTGCCATGAGGTAGATGATTGCTTCTGCTCAAAGCAGAGATTAGATGTGCTCAGCAACACACACCACTGCTCCTGGAATCACCATAAAAGAGAATGTCCTACCGATGGCAGGTCAGCAGCATCACTTCAACACAGAAAAGGTGGTGCGACTTTATTTAGGCAGACCCATCAGGAATTACCTCTGGGAAGAAATAAAGTCTTATTGTTGGATTTACCCAGAAATGTCCCTAAGCTTTTGATCCACCTTTTGAAAGAGGGTCACTAAATCCTTTCTTCCTATTTCTAATAGCAGAAGAAACAGGTACTTAAATTAACAACAGCTTATATCCTGGGTACAACAAAGTAGCCAAGTTCATTCTTTATTAGCTGCTTTCTCCTCCATTAATGCTATTCTCTTTAATGGTTTGGCTATTACAATTAGCCAATCTGTGTTGTCCCTGCCTGGGGCTAACAAGTAATGAACTGAGAGAGTTGCTATTTAGTTGTATCAAGGGCACCATTAAAGAGCCATCTCAATTTCTCCCCCCAAATGTGAGATACCTTCCAGGCATGTACTAGTGCCACGTGACTGCTCTTGTACATCATTCACAGTGGCCCTGGGGCAGGAGCTCCCCCAGCAATTCCCAGGACTTAAAACCCGGGCAGGAGGAAAGTCAGGACGCTGCAGACAGTGGCAGCCCAAGGGGCTTGGAACCTGTGCATTCATTGTTTACTCCTCCCTCCCTTCACCTGCTTTCTCTTGCTTCATAAACCCTTTACCTCCACCTCAAGCAGCTTTCTTCTTTCTGTTCCGACATCACTCACTCTTTTTCATTTCTTCCTTTAATGACTATAACCTGGAAGTCTTGTAGAGCGAGGGAAACGGGCAGGGGGGGGGGACCACACCACCACGCCAGGGCTCAAACCCACAACCCCAGGGAGTTGCTGAGGGAGGCATCCCAGACCTCCTTTAAAATGAAAAAGATTTTTTTTTTGCCCTGTGATTTATCTTTACAAGATGTCTAGAGCTTAAATGGACCACACATGCCTAGTAGGAAACTTTCGGTTTTAAAGATCTGACATCAGAGTCTGAGGAGAAGATTTACATTCTAATTCAAATGAGGAGACTCCAGACGAATGCTAAATAATCCTTTGGACTTTGTTCCTGCTCAGTGGCCTACCCAGTTTCCAGGCATCCCCAGGAAGCTGTGTGTATGAAGCCTTAACTGATACCCTCATCCTTGCCCCCATCTGCAAGGAAGAAGGCTGGGTCACAACCACTACCACAGTCAAATGGAAGAAACTCCCTTGCTCCACATATATTATATAATTCCTGGGTTACTTCAGGCTGAGAAATGAGTGAGTGTAAACAGAAAAAGCCCTGTGAACGATACCTAGAGTAACAAACACAAATCAGATTTGGAAAAGATTAGTATCACTAGAAAACGTTCACTACCAAAATAATTTTCAACAAAATACCACTGTACTTAAAAAGCAATGTAAAAGAAATGAGTCCACATCTTCTCAGTGTTGCTGTCTGAGAAACTAGGATAACAATATCCAACCTTCACCGTCACATGTTATTTCAAAGATAAATGAGATGAAGCTTATAAAATATTTTCAGCTTCTTGTAAAAAAGGCTCTCTGTTAACTCAAGGTATTATTATGACAAGGACTTGAGAAGTCCCACATTAAGTATAACTTTTTATGTATGCTTTAAGAATTAAGCCTGTCTTTATGTTGTAAAATGGGAAATTAACTTAAGTGAAAACAAGACTGAAGATTGACAAGGACTAAGGAATGAGGGCAGGATTTATCTTCCTCCCCTTTATAACTCTTAAAGGTAATATACAAACAACCCAATACACCAATCAGGAGTGTTACATACCTGTGTTTCCTCTAATAGGAAAACTTTCCCAGAAATAATATCCACCTTGGCAAGTAATTTCTACATACACTTGTCAAAACCATAGAAATTCTCTGGTTCTTAGACGTAAGACCCCTCTCATAAGACGCAAATAGCATCATTTTCTTCCTTGTGGTCATGGTTACAAAGACCTGGAGTTTTTGTTTTGACAACTATTTACTAAAGCAAGTTTTGCCGACAAGGTGAATATGGCTATAAAAATGCTACTGGCAATTAATATCATTCTAAAAAATAAATGACGAGAATCAGAATGGAATGCAGCGTGCACAGTGACAACAATGATTAACAGAATATTAAGCAGCTTGAAATAATAAGGAAACTCTGCAGCCCTGTTGTTAAGACTAATTAAGTTTATTTTATATAAGATCCTGTTCCTTCATTAAAATTATTAGTGTTCAACAGTACACAGAAAATATGCTTGAATGTACACATTCTGCAGGGACTGGGGAGCAGCTAACAATTTAGGAAACACATCTTAAGTCAGGTTATTCTGAATCTTAGCCGCATATCAGAGTCTCCAGGAGAAACTTTAAAAATCCCAATATCCAAGTAATTTAGAGTCTGTGCGGATGGAAGGCACGCATTAATACTGTTAAAGCAGCCGGGCTCGGTGGCTCAGCCTGTAATCCCGCGCCTTTGGGAGGCTGAGGTGAGTGGATTACCTGAGCCCGCGGGTTCGAGACCCGCCTGGACAACTTGGCGAGACCTCATCTCTACAATAAATCAAAAATGAACCGAGCGTGGTAGCGTGCGCCTGTAGTTCCAGCTACTTGGAAGGCTGAGGCGGAAGGATTGCCGGAGCCCAGCAGGTCAAGGCTGCGGTGGCCGGGAGCAGTCACTGCACTCCAGTCTGGGCGACAGAGTGAGACCAACTCAAAACAAAAAACAAACAAAAAAAACTGTTAAAGCTCTCCAGGTGATTCTAATATGCAGCGTTGAGGTTGTGAATCACTACCTTAATTCAAACACAAATAAGTAGAATAAATCTAGATATTTTAACTGGTTCTCTTTCACGATAAGTTTCAGAAGCCTTATGAATTAATTTGCTAGTGGCCCTTCCCTCCTGAGTAAACTACCACCGTCCTGCTTTTAACCATAAAGAGATTATGCCGGGTGCAGTAGCTCAAGCCTATAATCCCAGCATTTTGGGAGGTGGAGGCGAGAGCACTGCCTGAGTCCAGGAGTTCGAGACCAGCCTGGGCAACTTGGCGAAACCTTATCTCTACAATAAAAAAATTACCAGGGTGTGGTGGTGCACACCTATAGTTCCAGCTACTTGGAAGCCTGAGGTAAAGGGTCGCCTGAGCCCAGCAGGTCGAGGATGTGGTGGCTGTGAACATGCCACTGCACTCCAGCCTGGGCGACAGAGTCTGACTCCAACTCAAAAAAAGAAGGGGGTGGGGTGGGGGAGATTATCAGTATAATACAGGAAGTTCCTGAAGGGCGACCACCTGACCTACATAGGACCAACTGCTCCAGACATTTCCTGCATTGGTCCCTACTCTCTCCCCGTTGCCTCTGGAGTTCCCCTCATGGCCACCCCAAGGAAGGCTGCTCAGCTTCACTTTCTGGAGCTCCATATGATTTCAGCCCTGGCCGCAGCTGTATGTGTGGCAGAAGCATGACAAAGCTAGTGAAGGAGAAGCAGGGGAAATGCAGCCCATGCTCTTGTGCACTCCCTTCTCTCTCCCCTGCCCAGAAGGGTCTGTCTGTCTTCATGTGCTCAGGCCCTAGCCTCCCTTCTGCTCAAGAACAGATTCATATCAAGCAGCTTAGAGAGTGAGGCACCGCTGTTCCCTGGGCAAGGAAATGATCCCACAATGGCTGTCTGTCTTTTATTTTTATGAGTTGGGATCTCACTCTGTCGCCCAGGCTGGAGTATACCAGCACAAATCACGGCTCACCAAAGCCTCAACCTCCCAGGCTCAGGAGATCCTTCTGCCTCAGCCTTCTGAGTAACTGGGACTATGGGTGTGCCCCACGACTGGCTAATTTTTAATTTTTTTGCAGGGATGAGGTCTCCCTAGATTGCCTAGGTTGGTCTCGAACTCTTGGGCTCAAGCAATCCTCCTGCCTCAGCCTCCCAAAGTGCTGGGGTTACAGGGGCTCAGTGAGCCACCGTGCCCGGCCCATCTGTGCCATTTTAAAGTAGCCTACAGGACATATTTTTTCCTCAAAGTAACCTTGCTGTTTGCCATAGTTAGGTCTTTTATTTTTGCACATCAAACAATCAACTGATTCTAGTCTGCAGAAATGCCTTTTATTCCAAGCAGCTGACTTCTTAATAAAATCTTAGAAACCTAAACTGCTAGAAACCTTGAGCCTGCTAAGGCTCTTTACCAAGATTAAAGCCCTTCAATTACATGCTGCTATATCCTCCTAATACCCCCCAGAAGTCATGTCACCAAAACTGGCACAAAACCTACTTGACAGATGTAGAAATTGAGGTTGAAGGGTTAACCAGATCCTGGAATGAACTGCATAAATGGATGGAGCTAAACCCAATGTTGTCTTCTTTCTCTAGAGTACACCTTCTGCCTATAACATTTTTAATCTCTTGGTAATCGTGATGAAGTCTATGTGCTAAGTGGTTCTGAAGGGTAAGGGTAGTTTACTCAAGAACGTAGCTGATTTATATACTTATTTCTTAATAAAAATATTTTTAAAAATAAAGAGGAACTGGGGAGAAAGGGAAAAAAGAAAAATAAAGGCATTGGAAACTTAAATTCGTCCTGTAAAACAAATTTTTCAACAGTTTCCGAGCACTTGATATTATTAGTATTTTTATCTCTTCTTCTTTGATTCAATTCTAAAACAGTGATAGAACTGCAGCATGAATATGTCTTTAACATCTGAAATTCACTGGGTTGTCCAAACTACTAGAGTGGGTAGTAATTCTCTTTGCATCTTTAGAAAGCAACTTGCAAACCAAGCTGTGAAAGCGTGCTACAGCATCAAGCCTTACCAGGGGCTTCAACAACAGTTCCAACGTGTAGCTGCCAACAACTGAAACCCATAAATAGAAAGATCTGGAAAGTTTAACAAAAAAGTTGAAGGAGGGACTCAAAATCACTCGGAGCTAATAGGGTTGAAAGAGGAGCTAGACAAGCACTAATGTTTCCTCTCATGCACTAGAATTTCCCTTTGGTTATATTACTTTATATTCCTTGCCACAAGCAAATCAAATGCATACTGACAATCACTGAGATTTCTGCCTGGAGAAAAGGTCGAAGGACCGAACAGATACAAATGACAAAGCACTAATGTAGCTCTTTGTTCCCATGAGAACTGGTGGTTTCTGAGTGGATGAAAATGCATTTTAAAATCACTCTGATTAACACAGGCAAAGCTGTCCTCTCAATTAACTTGCTGTTATTAAAATCTATTTTCCAATCCTCAGGTGTCATAAACCCATCCACATAAAACAGCATGTTAATGCAACAGGAAAAATGTGTCTCTAACTTTTGAAGTCTAGCAACTCTTCCTAGAAAGTCCTAATAACACTTCTGATAGATCCCATAAGGCATTGTCTAGACTAGCACTGCCAGACAGAAATATAATGCAAGCCACATGTGTAATTTAACATTTTCTAACAACCATGTTAAAAAGGAGATGGGCAAAATTAATTTAATAATATATTAGATGTATATAGGTCAATATGGCCAATGTTCACTCAACATATTATCAATATATAAAATTACAGAGATTTTTACCTTTTTCATACCCTTTAGGCTTAAGTCTTTAAAATCTGGTATCTAGTTTACATAATAGCACATTTCAGATTTGACACTACATTTTTTTTTTTAAGTGAGAAAGCAAGATTTATTGAGAGGACAGAGAAGCTCCCACAGCGGGAAGGGGCCTGAAGGGTTGCCCAGATAAGACACTACATTTTCACTAGAAATCCTTGATCTGTATTTGGAGTTCATAAAATTCACAGTTGAAAGGTAATAAATTCAGATACCTAAGCTATTCCAAACAAACCTAAAAAATGTTTTTTAGAAACTGAATCAAGAATGTTTTAAAATTAAAATTAAATAAACTAAGAATTCCGTTTCTCAGCTGCAGTCGCCATTTCTGGAGCATGTGGTGACCATATACAATTCAGGTTGGACACCAGGACTGCATCCGCCTGGGATGAGCAGAGGCACTTGCTGCTATCCCTTTCCTTTCAGAAACATGTGTAAACTCTGAAGAGACAAGGACTAGGAATGACCCATGTCCCTTCCTCTTCCTTCATTTCTCTAATAGCAACAGACATCAGAGTCCTCCACACAGGAGGTCACTTACAGAGAAGGACACAAGGATGGAGGTGCTTTCCTGTCCTCTGTCCTCAGAGACCATGAGCCTCTTGGCACTCAGCGGAAAGAATACAGAGAAACTTAGGCTTCACCATCACATGAAGTCTTTTACTTCTCCTCTCTTTCTGGCTTTTTATTTTTTTGTACTACTTAACAAATTCCCTAGGAGCTGAAAAACAAGTTGGTTTTGCAAAGTTTCAGCTCTCTTCCTCAACACAAATTATCACTATGCATTGCAACCTCTTCTCATCTGAATCACTCTTGAACTTGGCCACAATACTTCTTAGGAGATACCTAGAAAATATAACTCAGCTGCTATTCCTAAAAGCTCCAGGCATTCTGTTGAATATGACTTATTTCTACCACCTAGAATCTGAACAGTAAAATAGAAGTTTAAACTTTTCCAAAGAATAATTTGTACTCCTCAGAAGAAAAATGTGTATCTTATTGGGAGAAAACAGAATTAAAGGGGAAGCTCTATCCAAAGCTAAAATACATGATTCTGAGTTCCTTGAGAGCATGCCTGTGCCTGACATGTAGTCATCTGCCCACCTGACTCCCAAGCTGTAGGTAAAGCAGTTGTATAAAAGTGACACAGGATTCTTAGGCTGTGACTGATGTTCCACCCAAAGGAACCCTTTTTTTTCTCTCTGAGTGAGAGTTGCATTCTATCACCCAAGCTGAAGTGCAGTGGCATTTGTATGGCTCACTGCAGCCTCGACCTGCTGGGCTCAGGTGATCCTTCTGCCTCAGCCTTCCAGAAGGTAGTTCTGCACCACCACACCCGTGCACCACCACACCCGTGCACCACC